>JADLZK010000422.1:0-26150 GCA_015847255.1 Hyparrhenia diplandra | reverse complement strand
CTGTAATGTAGATTTCGATGAGTTATGAACTTTTCGCGGTTCATGACTTTCTCAAACCCGAGGCCGCCTAGGGCCTCAAAAACTGCCCCGAGCCAAGAAAATAGAAAAATTGAAATTCGAGGCCGGTTCGAAAACTAAAAATTTGACTCTAATATCGACATCAGAGGTCTCTGAAGAGACCTTACAAAAACACGCGGTTCATGACTTTCCGAACACTTGCTCGCCGGATGCAAAAGTGACCTAAATACCGAATGTAGATCTCGATGAGCGAACTCTTCCTCGTTCATGACTTTTCAAACCTGGAGTCGCCTAGGCCCCTAAAATCCCGGCCCCGAAGCCGCGAGAAAATTCTGGCAAAAATTCAAATTCGAGGCCGGTTCGAAAACGTAAAAATTTGACTCTACCTAATGAGACCTGGGCTACAAAAACACGCGGTTCATGACTTTCATTTGGATCCATCTAGAGTTTCAAAATTCGCCCGGCGTCCGATTTCAAATTGGACTTCCTCAACATTTGATTCTTGGTCAAAATTCCCTTCTGGCCAAACGAGCACTTACCGGCCTCCTGGCCGAAATCAACTTTGAACACGGTTGATAGAATCTCAAGCTGATCTACATTCCATATATAGGTACTTTTGCATTTGGGAGTAAAATGTGGGTGAACCTTAGTCGCAAATCCACGTATTCTCACGTAGAGTTTATGCGAAACTCACGATACTAGTGGTTTTGAATCACGCTTTCCGAACACTTGCTCTGGATGTAAAAGTGACCTAAATACCGGTAATGTAGATCTCGCTGAGAGTGTATGAACTTTCGTGTCTGCGACTTTTCAAACGGGAGGTAGTCTAGGGCCCGAACGCTTCGTCGAGCCGCCATTTGAAAAATTCAATTCGGGAGTGCGTTCAAAACCAAAAATTTGACTCTAATACTGCTACAAAACACGTGTTCATGACTTTTCGATTTGAATTCATTTACTACCCAAAATTGATCTCAAATCGCGTTTTAATAACTAATTCTATCAATGACAACACTCTACGCTCCCACACCAATTTCCACACCTACACCCGCAGCTCTCTCCCGCCAAGGTTAGTTCGCACCCACCCATACATGGGCCCCAACACACCTCCCACCGCGCACTCGCCGAAAATTTCACCCCCGCCGCACTGGCGTCCACAGATCTAAAAATTTCCCACTCGCCCGTCAAAATTTCACCCCTCCCGCGCCTTATCCTCTTCAATCGCCTCGAGTCCTCATTCCCTACCAAAGTCACCCCTCTAACCCTACCGCCTCCGCCGCGCCTCGCCACACGCCCGCCGCTACTTGCTAGGCACTTGTCTCCACCGCCGGCGCAAGACCGTCAAGTAGCGTCCGTCCCATTGACAACATCCTCCCACCCCCGGACACCGAGTCGAGCCCTAGGTCACGCCGCCAGCATCCCGTCTTCTCGACAACGCTTAGGTTCACGCCTCCTAACAGTAAATATGGTCCTCTAATCCTCCAGGCCAAGGTTGTATGTCGTTAGTTTGTCCACGCCGCTAGGGTTTCATCCAATGCTAATGATAATTTGTCGACGCCGCTATGTTTCTAATTTACCGAGACTGAAAATGTTAATCTAAACTTGTCCGATTAAAAGGCTTATTATCATATTGCCGCCAATTATACCCGAGATGTGTGTTTTTCAAATGTGAGGAACCGAGGATAACCTTGTTAGTCGCCGCCGTCCCTTCTATTCTATTTAAAAGATGAAAACCAAGTATGAGCAGCAGAGGGATGCCCGTGTTAAGAAAATTCAGTGGAGTTTTTGAGGCTTTGGGGTATTCCTATCTTAGCTACGTGAAGTTAGAGTCGGGTATTCTATAGCAAAAAGGGCAAAGGGAAGATTAATAGTCACCGACAAAACCGTAATCCGACATTGATTATAGAATGTGACGATGACCTTATTGATGAGGTTAATTGTGAGTTGAGATGCATAGCTTGCCCATCTAACAAGTATCCGTTTGCCTCGCTTGAAATATTTACTTCATTGTAGTTGTTTAATCTACTAGGTCACTTGTTTCTAATTAATAAGATGGATGTTTCTTCGCAGCAAGAAGAGATGGCTCTCGGATCCTGACCTATGAAGAAGCAAAAGGCTCCAAGTAACGGCGGGTGCCGCCATGCCAGCCATGCCAGAAGAGTCACAAGGCAACAAAGTGGAGCCTGCTCTCGCCGCGAGACGCCCACCACCTAAGAAGAGAGTGCTCCTTGCCTCCTAAGGGCAATGCAAAACCCAAACGCGAAACCCATTCCCGCTCACCAAACGTAACAACAATGTCACTCAAGCATAAGTGGCCCTTGAGACCATTCGAAAACTACTACAAACAAAGTGCACACCGATCCTAAATTCACTATGGCCGGCCCGTATGTGTCCACACTGCTCCAAAACATAGGGTCTAGTCGCCAATCATCTCTCTTGGACAGTCGCTAGCCCATGTCTACACCTCGCTGTACCCAATGCTTACTCCTACCGTGGAGCCACTCGGATTCCCCGCCGAGATCCTACTCCACCCACTAGTGTTGCCCCCGTGAAGATGCAATTGTGAACTCGGCGTGCAATGAGCTCTAGGCAAAAGCAATGACATCAATGAGGTGATTGCCACTTTGATCTCGAAAAATGCAGCAGGCTCGGATACATGGAGAAGAGGAAGTCAGCTAACGCTCAGTTCGTCAACAATACTTTGTTTGTAATCCATCTTTTTCTCCATTACATAACTCACATCTCATACTCGCTATTTTGCTTATTATTTTCCAAATCTGCGCCTCTAAATGTAATGCGGGAAAAGCATGGGACTGGCTTAGAGAAACTGACAAAAGGGAAACGACCGTACCTATCCAAGTGGCTCCGTGGGAAAGAGAAGACTGATGTCCCACTTCAGCAAAAAGCTAGCATCGAACCTGATTGCATTAGAGATAACCTTCCGATCTTCACGCTTGGAAGAAGTATGAAGATCCAAGTAAGGTAGAAGTAGTAATGTAGAAAGTGCTTGATAAAGTGGCGGTGAGATAGCTATTTTGACTCCTAATACTTTCTTGCATTACTAGTTGTACCAACATATAAACAATTGTGTGTATGAGTTCATGTTATGTGCCCGCAGTATGGTTGGTCGCGTGGATGTTCGTAACTGGACCAGCAAATTTTAAAAGCTAAGCATGCACCGATATTGTCAAGAAGGTTGTAAGGCAACAGAGGTATCTACTTTGCAAAGGAAGCATTTTGATCCAAGAAGACAAAAAGAAGAGCTTTGGCAAGACAACCCTCCGCCTAAGATGAAGGAACAGAGTGTGGACCGATTTAGAATAATCGTTTGACCCAAAAGTCTCGTGTCCATGGCCGAATTATCTCCTTCTCATAATTTCTGCAATGCCACCGCGGTGGCATGGGAATGTAAACTCGACATTTGTGGTGCGTGAAAAATGCCGAAAAAGAATAAAGTGAACCGCGGCTTTGTGCAAATACACCAAACGACCGGATCTAGGTCCTACATTGCCCATCGATACAAACCGTATGGATGCTATGTCTTTTGCACAAAGAACTTTGAAAAGATGGGACATTTGTTGCATAGTACTTAAAAGGTGCTTTTGAACTGGCCAAGTTTGCACATGCTCCAATATTACATAATTTGTAAAACCAAATCTCACTAGGATTTTGTCCGCATATCCGGAAAGTAGTAGTATATGAAGTATGGATTTCGTGAATGGTGGTACAATGTATACATATTTTTGCACTTGCCGCTTCATATAACATTTTGTGAATCTCCTTTTTCATATCATCAAATCCTCTTCTTCATACTAGATTTGTAAGATGAGCTTGCCGGGCCGCCGCTGTTTGCATTTGTAACATGATTTGCCGCTTCCATTTATAACATGAGTCAAGCCGCTTGCTAACCGCCAGACAAATGCATAACATTAAGTATACAATGCATATTTTGGCACTTTGCCGCTCAAAAACATTTTGTGAATCTCTTCTACATACCGCAGAGGCCTAAGTACAACAACAACAGGAGCCGATCCAATTGAATTCTTTTTGGGAATGTATGACTAGTCCCAATCATGGACGACTTCTGTATCCATAATGTAAGTTACATAAGCACCGCATACATGTTTTGTACTTAAAAATCAAGCCTTGTTGAACACTATTATATGGCCTTCTAAAACAAGCCGCATCATTGTATGTAGGAAGAAAATGGTTGGCCGCTGAAAAAAAGAACTAGAAGGAGAAGCACCAAAAGTCTCCATCGAAGATTGTCGGCTACAGCCTAAGCCGACCGCCGCAACCTTCCCTACCAAACATTGGTGAAACTAAAGTGGCAAAATGCCGTGCGCCATGACACCAACTAGAAGCACTTATAACCGAAGTTTGAGGCAAGGTCGCCGCAAATAGAAAGAGAGGATGCCTAGAGGCAGAAGAGCCGCTAGCCACAGATTGTACCGCCAGACCCTCACTCTTGAAGAAAATCAAGCTCATGGCGCACACAAGAGGAGATGAAGGGATCAAGAGTGCTTCGAAGAGACTATCACACCGGCCGCTATGCCGAGGCTTAAGGATTAAGCGTAGGTCCACTGCATTTTCCATGTTGGAACTTTGTGCACTTGTCTCCCGGGGTGGAAGTGGAAACAAATGTTGGGATGTTTGAACATGTGTGGTGGAACAATTTGAACTTGTGTTGATATATGTGGTGGAACAGCTGACTTTATGTAACGCGTGATGACAATGTGATGCATATGTTATCTTATGAGCTGCGTGATGATTGCTTCGATGTATATATATGAGTGCCTCGTATGACCCTGTGGTGACAGTAATCGGCTGAGAACAATGCAATAGGGCGCCACGGATTGCTAGGGCTATTTGCTAGACACGTTAACATATGATGACGCAAATGAGGCCACCAAAAAGCACCTAAATTAGAAGCTTCCCAAGACTATTTATGACACAAAAAGTATTACAAGTCGCGTTGACCGAAAGTGTCCAAAATGTACTATTATATGACGAAAGTTGAGATAAGCGTCACATAATGTATGGAGGTTTTGTGACGAACACCAAATTCGACACGCGAGAACATTTTGTGACGCCGATTATATGACTGACGCCATGACGCGACGGGATTTCGGCCATGAATGCACTTTTTGTGACAGCTTTGGGCTATACATGACAAAAATTGATCCGTCTTTGGAATGTCGATTTCTTGTAGTGTGTGAACATTTTTGCATTTGTGTCACAAGAAGAGCCGGAGAAGATTGATGATGCCATGAAAGATGAAGAATGGGTATTGGCAATGCAAGAGGAGCTTCAAATAACTTTGAAAAGAAAGTCGAAGTATGGGAGTTGGTGGAGAGGCCAACTTCAACTATAACAATGTCATTTGCGCAACTTCAAGTGGGTGTTCAAGAACAAGCAAGATCAAGATGGCATTGTGGTTGGGAAACAAAGCAAGACTAGTACGCTACACTCAAGTTGAGGGTCTCTCGACTTTTGCGAAACATATGCCCTACGTGGCAAGATTATTAGAGGCAATTAGAATTCTATTAGCCTATGCATGTGCCCATGACATCAAGCTATGTACCAATGGATGTGAAAAGTGCATTTCAATGGCTTCATCAATGAGCTTGTATATGCTGAGCAACCTCCCTGCTTTGAAGATTTATCACAAGCCTAATCATGTGTACAAGTTGAAGAAGGCATTGTATGGTTTGAAGCAAGCACCTAGAGCATGGTATGAGAGGTTGAGAGACTTCTTACTCAAGAAAGGCTTCAAGATGGGGAAGGCCGACACTACTCTCTCTCACCAAGAAGATATGGCAAGGATTTGTTCATCTTGCAAATATATGTGGATGATATCATATTTGGGATCAACAAACTCAAGCATATTGTGAAGAGTTTGCTAAAATGATGGCCAAAGAGTTTGAAATGTCTATGCTTGAGAGCTCACTTATTTCCTTGGACTTCAAATCAAGCAACTCAAGAATGGTACATTCATTAGCCAAGGGAAAATACATAAGAGACATGATCAAGAAGTTTGACATGCAAGATGCAAAGGGCATTACCACACCAATGGGTACAAGTGGCACCTAGATCAAGATCTCAAAGGCAACATGGTTGATCAAAAGCTATTTCTGGCCATTGATTGGAAGCCTACTCTATGTGACCGCATCAAGACCGGATGTCATGTTTAGTGTATGTTTGTGTGCAAGATTCCAACTCCACCAAGAGAGAGTCATTACAAGGCCAAGAAAGAGAATATTGAGGTATTTGAAGCATACACAAGATGTTGGCTTATGGTATCCTAAGGGGTCTAGCTTTGAGCTTATCTGATATTCTGACCGACTATGGTGGTTGCAAGATCAATAGTAAGAAGCACTAGTGGGACTTGTCAATTCCTTGGAAGATCTCTTTGTGTCATGGTCCTCAAAGAAGCAAACAAGGTGACACTCTCTCACCGGGGCTTTAATATGTTAGTGCGGGAGTTGTTGTTGTCAACTACTTTGATGAGGTCCACATTGAAGGATTATGGATTTGACTTCAACAAAGTACCCTTTGTATTGTGACAATGAGAGTGCTTTCGCAAGATGACTCAAAAATCGTAAGTAAACATACAAGAACCAAGCACATTGATATAAGGCACCATTTCATTAGAGAGCATCAACAACAAGGTGACATTGCAATCCATCCAATTGGTACCGAAGATCAACTTGCCGATATATTTACCAAGCCACTTGATGAGAAGAGATTTTTGCAAGCTTCAAAAATGAATTGAACATTCTTGACTCCTCCAATATGAGTTGAATGCACCCCACATATGTGACATGCCTCTCCACCGAGCCAAAGCAAAGGTGAAATTGTTTGACATGTCATCATGATATCTAAGGACTTGTTAGAACATATAGACATACAACTTGTTCTTTAGGTTGCATTCATGGAAAAGCAATGTTTTTCCAAATGTATGTATGCCATCACTATTGTCTTATATGCTTGATTGATCTAGTGATGACATATGACATGCTTGTGGGCTTGCAACTCTCAAGTGTTGAATTTGGATATATTGTCAAATATGTGGTTCAACATAGACATGATAACCCTCCATTGAGGTGTGAAGAAGCTTGTCTTTGGTTCAAAACCGAATTACGCGTATGGCAAGCTATCCAAATTTGACCAAATTTGAAAAACTAATCTTTCCAATATCAAAAAGAACCCGATCAATCCTTTTATGTCAATTGTTGACAAAGGGGAGAGATTAGTGCATAAAAGATTAGAAGGGGATCAAAAATTTTTTGAAAGCACACAAGTAGGGGAGCAAAGCTCATAAGCCTTTTTGTTGCATTTGTTTGTGCACTAACATATGACTTGCCTTGCACATGTACTTAAATTCCATATATACATGCTTGTGTGGTGTATGCTAGTAGTATTTTTGATTGATGATTGATCAACTAGCATGCTTAGGTGGTACCTAGATATTTTTGATTTCCTCGCTCTAAATTCAAGTACCTATGCTTATAATATGATCTCACGCTGGTACTTTTGAGTTTTTGATGAAATATCTAGTTACTCTTGATGCTTGTATGGTGAGAAAGGCTAACTCGATTGGTATCACGCTTCAAAGGTCCATTCTTTCACCTTAAGCATCATTTTGGTAACATGGCTCACTCCCCACTTTCAATATTCATACATGTATGCAAAGCCTATACCAAACTCTAGGCATACATGTAGGGGGAGCTCTATGCTACCAAAACTCGAACTTATGATGATTGTCCAATCCTATGATTGAAAGCAAAATGCTTGGACAACCATGATAGGTTCAAAAACCTTTAATCATAAAAATCTTTTTATAAGAGGTTGTCACCACTACCAAAAAGGGGAGATTGAAGATCTCTAGATTGGTTTTGGCTAATTAGTGACATCCTTAGGACTAATCTCTATGCTAAGTGTTTGTTTTAGTTAGAGATTGGTCAAGCCAAGGCTTGGTGCATGGTGGTCATGGTGGATGGGTCGAGGTGATCCAATTGATGATCAAGTGCGCGACTTGGCGTGTTTCAAGAATCAAAATGGGCTCAAGGCAAAGGTATATCATAGGGACATTTTTGATTTTACACTCAAGACACCATAGAGGGTGTGAGTGATTATAGGATCGAGCAAGTCGCATTCATAAAGAGGGAAAACTATCACATATCAAGTCCTCATGTGCCTTTAGGTTCAAAATCATTCGCGATGCATTCCTAACTCTAGAGAGCTAACTCCGTACTTGATGGAAAAATGTTTTCAAAATGCTAACACATGGTGCCTGGGTGTTCTTCGACGGCTCAACAAGAATCAAGTGATGAAAGCCTGGCTTGAGCAAAAGGCGGCGACAACACAACGACGAATTTCGCTAGTCAGAGCCACCTGATCTGGATCGGACTCGCGACCTTAAGCACGCGAATCCGATCAACGTAAGTCCGGCTTAAAGCCTTCATCGAAGTTCCGCAGAGCATGTTTTTCGACTGTTGGAACTTCTGACCTGATGCACCACCTTAATCCTGACCTGACGCACTAACGGAACCTGGACCCACGCATCGCCACGGGGGTCAAGTGTGGGCCGTGGGCTTGTCCGGTGTGACCGATCCAAGAATCGACCCATCGACACGGACTCACCGGTGAGTCTGGTCGGCGCGTCCTGGGCCACCTGCCAGAGCGTGTTTTGTCCCCCCAACGGTTGCATTTCGTGATGGGGCATATATATACATGCTTGTCGGGTTTGGTGTTGACGGTCACTAACGACATATTTTTCCCCCGGCCAACTTACTACCATAAAGGAATAAAACTATACCTTTTTATACTCATATACATTTATTACTAACATATTTCCACTTGTAGTGTTCGAAATGTATTTTGTAGCATTTATAAAAAATACAGTGGAAATACGCCCAAAGTACCTCCATCCTCGAAGCGATTCTCAGGATATCAAGCCCGTGGTGGAAATGAACCAAACCCGACAAAACGGACCCAGCCAAGCCCATGACATGACTTTTCAAGATCTAACCACGCCCGGCCCGCCAAAGTTCGGGCTTCACGCTTCCAAAAGCTCAAGACTTCGGTGGGGGGGGGCTTTGAGCCTGGCCGCCGTGGCGGTTCAATTAGTGCTCAAACGGCCTGCCTGGTTGATGGCGGGTGCAACGCATTCGACGCCCTCGCTAGGGTCGGTTTAGGGGTAGTAAGGTCATTTAGCTCACCCCTCTTGTGTATAAATACCCCCTCTCTCCTCCCCCCTTTCCACACATCACACTTGGAGTCACCACACCACACACACTCACACTCTCTCCTCACTCTCAACCTCCACTTCTTCTTCTTTTCTTTTTGGTTAGCATTGGAGTAGAAGAGCTACAAGAGGAGGACTTGTAATCTTGAAGCAAAGTGAGCTTTGGTAATATATATATTCTCCATGGATCTTTCTCCTATTTACAAGTTCTATTTCTATGATCATGGTCTAACTTATGAATTAGAGTATAGTCTTGTTCATGTTCTAGTGTTGGTATATGATCTAGCATATAGTTTGTATATCATAATCTTAACATGTTCATATTTGTTCTTCATCGATCATCATATGCATAACATGATTATAGATGGGATAACGTTCATCGTTTCTTTTCTGGGTTTGCTCTTTGTCTTAGTCCATCCATCCATAGGTGGGGATCCCGGGGGGTCAAGAGTAGTGCTTCGTACGCGGGCATGGTGCCCTGTATTACGACACCTTCGAATATGAGAGCATGCCACGGCCGTGAGGGTAGGGCGTGTGCCAGGTTGTGACAGCCCCGCCCCGGTCCCTTTGTAATCCCCTCCACGCCGCATGTGATGTAGGAGTTCAGAAATGCTTTCCTTTGGCCGATGGTACCGGAAGTCTCCCCCGTATCCTAGACATAACCATGCTTAGATCGTGGTTAGCATATGATCCTAACTATTCATTGTAAGACCATGACTAGAATACATTAGATTACTCCATAGACATTCGCTTAATCTTTATCTATTTTATTTATCCTTTTCTAGTGGATTCCAATGTGTGTGTCACACTATCTATAAACCATATTGCTTACCCCTATGATCGAAGTTGGTCTTAGCGCGCACACATTTCATCATCCGTGATGCCATGCTAGCTTATACAACAAGCCTTCCTTTGGGAAAATATAATAACCATACCTCAATACTTCCGTGAAATGCTACAATGATAGATCCGCGGCGCTTATGATGAAATATCAACTATGGCAAGATCTATCACCGCTGATTGAAAGTGCGATATCACCGGCACCTGGTGGTTCCACTTTAGTGATATCGACGCTCATTTCTTAGCGCCGCCATTAGGGATGGGTTCTAAACCTAGCTTTAGTGATGAAGACTAAGAAATGCCAACAAGCATTTCGGCGCCGCTGCCGGGGAAGGCATTGTTATAAGAAATCACTAGCCGGGTTATGAATATGAAATGTGCATGCGTGGTAACCACTTGCTCATACAAGCTAATCTTTTATGTTTTCTCCCAAGTGATGAAAACAGATAGTGTATGTCGCTTCCAACCGCCGACAAACTTCATCGAGAATCCCGAGGCACTCCTAAGGAAGAACAGGTCTCGTGACTTCTTCTTCTTTCTTAACCTCGACAGCTTGAAACCGACACCCCCCACCAACCGAACCGCAAGCTATGGCTCAAAAGTCGCTCCGCGATTTCTCCGCTCCCGCCGTTGCCAACGTGTCCACCGGGCCGGGTGGTCAATGTTAAGCGATAAGAACTTCGAGCCACGACCGGGCTAATCACCATGGTGCGTGCCAGTCCCTTGTGGACTGCCTAGCGAGGACGCCAACGACATCTCCAACACTTCCTTTGAGCCGTATGGCACGACAATTATTGTCATCAAGGACGCCGAACCCGACGCTATCGCTCCTCGCTGCTTCCTTTCTCCCTTGTGGGGAAAGCAAAACAATGGTTCTACAAGGACAAGGAAGCAAAGAAATACGTGGGCAAATGCTCCACGGCGCCCTAGCTAAGTTCTTCCCATGGGCAAAACCAATGCCCCGAGGGGAAGAATCGCCAATTTCCGCCAGAACCCAATGGAACCCATCCCTGAGGCGTGGAAAGGCCGCAAGAATACATTCAAGCATGCCCGCACGGATGGGAGAATTGGCCGGTGTCTTAAACTTCTATAATGGTCTCACGGCCATATCGGCAGGCACCTAGGACGCCGCCGCCGGGTGGCGATTCTTATCACTCACCATCGATCGCAACAGCCCCCGATTGACAAGATGGTGGCAAACCGTAGCCGGGGGAGTGACGTAACCCCCACCAAAAACACAAAAAGGCATGCATCCCGTGAAGGAGGTGGATATGCTTGCCGCAAAAATGGATCTATTGCCGAAGAAGCCGGATGAGCGCAGTGCACTCAACCAATCGCCAGCCGCCTTACGCTACGCACGACATGACGGGTGAGACTTGTGGTGAAGTTGGCCACTCAGGGATAACTGCCCCGAGACCCATGAAGAAGCAAAGCTTATCAACAACAATGGGTATCGCCAACCTCAAAGAAGGCTAGAACAACCAGTCCTGCCCACTATTCCAAGGTAAACTGTATTATAATCCCAACTACAAACCCTGGCCAACCTTCATTAAAGGACCCGGTGTTGGCCCAAGCCAAGATCAATGAAAATCTCACCAAAAAGATGAGCCATCAAGATAAAATCCTTGAAGGAGTGAATAACAAGCTAGAAGGGTTGACATCACCGTGAAAAAATCAATTAAGCTTCAATAAGATGATAGAGACACACCGCCCGCATTGTCGCCCCGCGCCGCTAATCCATTCGTAGGATCCCGGGCAACCTGAGGTCCCGCATGAGTCGGCCAACATGATATCACCGAGGCCTAGCCAACCCACGTAGCCGCAAAGATCCCCGTGGACTCGCCGCTCATTGCCAAGAAGGGAGACCCCGGCGTCCGATCATCACCGTATTGGCCCCCACATCTTCACCAATGCATTTTGTGACTTGGGGGCCAAGATTAACGTGATGTCCAAGGCCACCTTCAACATAATCCATGGTGGGGACACTTGCTCCCGCAAGCTTTGTCCTCCAAATGGCGCATCAAACAACACAAAGCAGCCCGAGGGAATTCTCAAGACATGCCGATTAAAATCAAAGATGAGTACATCCCCGCAGACTCGCGGGTCCTAGACATGGGCCCAAAAGAGGATGTGTCCTCCTCCCGGGAGACCATTCCTCTATACCGCCAACCGACATCACCCTGGGAAGGGCTTCATCATCTTTCATGCGTCGAGATAAGGCGGTGAAGTGCCCATTTATTGGTACAAGCAACAACACACCCAGCATCATCATCAAAACCGTGTGGTGTGTTGAGGATCTAACTCCGAGACCCCCGAGCAGATGCTCTCCCCAAAGGATCGTGGAGAGTGAGACAGCCGACTATAAATAACCCCGCCTCGAAAAAAAATGGGGTATATTTAAAAATTATATATATATATATATATTTTTTATAAAATATTTTATTATCAAAATAAACAAAAATATTTATTACATAAAATCTATAAGTAAATATTTTCAAAAACTAAAATAAAGATCTTTATAAATAAAATAAATTTTTTCTATGAAAAATTAAGAAAAATATTTCCTAAATAAAATATACAGAAAAGTATTTCCTAAATAAATTTTTAGTATAAAAAACAAAAAACAAAGCAAAATTTTGAAAAAACTTTTTGGAGAAAATCAAAAAAGGGGAGAAAACGGCCGAACCAAATACAAGCAAACAACGGTCACAAACTTTTCATGACCGCTAGCACGCCCGCCAAAAATACAACGGCAAGAAGTCAGCCAGGCAGGGTGCGCGCCGCACCCTCTGCGCGCCCGCACCCATGCCGGTGCCGCGGCGGGCCCCGCCGCCAACGGCTCCTATCCGTTGCATGGCGCCCCCTCGTCGCTTGCTCGGCTATAAATAGCCCGATCACCGTGTGAGAGCACCCACCTTCCATTCTCACTCTTCTCACTCTCACACTCTCTCACACTTTGTTCTACACTTCATTTTCTCCACCAAAAAACATTGTGCCGAGCAAGATCACGGTGTGAAAGTTCATACTTTCATCTAACCCTTGCACACCCGAGGTCTCGCTCAATCGCTTTTGCAAAGAGCCATGAAGAAAACCGGGAATTCTTCTCGCAAGTTGAGGCGATCATCAAGGCGTAGCTCGCAGCGCACAAGCACGAGCTCCTTCAACCTTGACGAGCAAGAAAGCTCCCCATGCAAGAAGATGCCGCACCGCCGGAGGAAGAAGCTCAAGCTCCCCTGACTCTCGACGAAGCCGACGCCCCGTACCTCGACATCAGGGGAACCCGGTGTCGTCGGTTTACCGGCGATAGTCTAGCAGGGGGTATGCCTGGCTAGTAGATTGAGCGGTTAGGGATGTGCAAGACGGCTAACGAGACGTTGCGTAACGAAACGGCGACAAAACACACGGGTTTTACCTGTGTTCGCCGCCTTGATGGCGAAAAACCTACGCCCCGCTTAGTTTGTATTGATTGATTGAGAATCGATGGTCCCTCTGGGGATCCCGCCCTCCTTATATAGTTCGGGAGCAGGTTACAGGTCGGATCTAGTCCGACAAGATCTATCCCGATCGGGTTACAATAGGAAAGTATGTAGTGATTACGATAGAGCTATATTAGGAAACCATCTTGGCGACCAAGTTTAGGCCGTGATCTCCGATAATTGCGGTCTTCTAGTGCCAAGGGCTTCAGTCCCGCATCCCCGGGCCGCCCCGAGAGGCCTAACCCGAAGTGACCCGTGAGGGGATAGGGCTTTATCCCCCACGCCTAGTCCTCGAAAGCACGCCATGCCGCAGTGAGAAATCTTGACGCTTCAATCATCTGGGAGGTGTTGTTGACCGCCTTGACTTGGTGTCGACCAGGCTAGTTAAACCCCGACTAGCCCGGGACAGCCCTCGACTAGCCGCTCATGCTCCCCGTATCTTCTTTCCTTTGCTTCCGACCGCCTAGTCTTGACGAGTCCGCCCTCGCCGGATGCCGGGTGCTCCAATGAAAAAATCTTTTCTTTTTCGGGCGAAGTGTGCCCACGCATGCTGGAAAAAGACCGTAGAAATGCAAATATCAAAAAAATTAGCACGATTCACCGTAGGTGAAGTGTGCCCACTTAGTCCCCCCGAGCCTAGAGTAGGTGAGTAATCACGCATCGCTAGGGTCATAAGAAAAAACGTAGGCAAAAAGTCCCCGAGTAATCGGAAACCTAACTCGGGGCGCAAGGACCAAACTCCAAAGATGGAGCCCATACGAGGAGTCCCCCGAGCACCGTATTCCCCGCCTCGAACGTAGGGTGTCAATGCACCATGCATGGGTCGAGGCACACTTAGTACCGACCTAGAACATATCCGCATCATCGCGCGTATAACAAATAGGGGATTTCAATAACCCGTTTTTAAGGAAAAAGTCGAACGTAAAATCTGCACAACCCGATATTAAGGAATCTTTGTCGAAGATTTGGCCGCCGTGACCCAAGAAATCTTAAACGGCAAGATATCCGTCAATGAATATCCGATCGTAAGGGAACAAATCGGCACGAGAATCGAGGGTTAGGACGCTGCGGGCAAAGACCACAACACGCGCGCTTCCGGAAAGGGCAATGATGGCAACCGACGCCGTCACGCCCGCCGCACGCACTCAACCCAGAAATGGGAGGCGCGGGCCCGCAAAGGCGCACGGTTGCCCATGCATTAACCCTAGGGGCGATCAGTGGCTATAAATACCGGCATCCCGTGCCCCTCGCCCTCATCCGCCTAGGGAGCCCCTTCATCTTCTCGAGCCCTTCGTCTTCATCCCGCTACGGCGCTGAGCACCGGCTAGGGTTTGCGGCCGCCGGGCGCTACGCCTCTCGACGACACCCCCACCAATTGCGAGAGGTAAGTACCTTGTAGATCCGTTGATTCGCCATTTAGCTCCCAATGCAGTCGATTTGGGAATGGATTTGCAAATGATTTGGTTGCCGACATCGTTCACTTTCTTGAATCGTAGAACCGATTAAGGTAGGATGGATCGTCGCGCCGCGGTGGTCGCCAGGCCGAGGCGAGGTGCCGCAGAGGGCGCGGCGGAGCCGCCGCCGAACGCCGAAGCGCCGCCGCCGGACGGACGGAGAGCCCTGCCTGCCGCCGCAACGGCGATCCCGTAATCCTAATGGATAGGAATGGCCGCGCCGCCCACCGCGGGACCCGTGAGGGAGCCGGGTGGACGCCCGCTGCGTCGCCGGGAAGGATCATCGCCCGGTTGAGGGTGCCTGAGGCGGAGCCGCACCCAATGCCGCAGACGGATGAAGTGGTGGTGTTCGAGAGCCACTGGGCGCTGATTCGGGATGCCGGCGATCTGCCTCCCGCGGAGCTCTTGATGCTTCACGGGCTCTAGCGACCACCGAACGCCATCATCGACATCGCCGCCTTCATAACGCTTCGTGAGTGTTGCCCGGCATTCTCCTCCGAACCTTAGCTTGTAAGTACTTCTTCTATGTTGGGATGAAGGGTGACTCGTCGCGGGTAGCCTGCACGGCGTGTCCTGCGGAAGCCCGGTAACCGAGCGAAGTCAATTCCCCAACACCACCGCCGTCGAATGTGGCTCGCCGGGTACACACCGGTTTTACCCGCCCTCGCCTGAGGTGCCGATTCCAAACCGATCCTACCCGTGTCCCCGCGTGAGACGTGCAAGTTGGAATGAAGAGCCCGCACCGCCGATATGCCGCTGCGGTGAGGGAGCCGCTGGCTGGGTGATGAATGACCCGCATGTGGACGGCATCGACCTTGCTCACGTGTTCGCGGAGCGGATCCAGCCACTCAAACGGAGGGATCACCCCGGTTTCCCGCGACACCGGTCGAATGATCCCACCCGCGAAGTCGGCGAATTCCCCGCCGCCGGCCGAAGTCCGTGAGCGGGTAGCCAAAATTTCGCCGACACCGGGTACGCGATGATCCGCGCGCGTGACCACCTTCTCGGCCGGAACCCGCCACCACCGGTGAGTGTAGTCTAAAGTAGATTGATATGCAATGCTACGTATTGAAACCGCCTTTATTGTCGATTATGTTTGCAGATCCATGGGATGACGCTGCACCGTACTTCACCGCCACCCGAGGAGGTCGCCGTCGCCGGGCGCCGCGCTCGCGGCGCCGCCGCCCCCGTGCCCCCGCGCCGGGCAGACCGAGGCGCCGAGGCGGGCGACAGAGTGCTCGGCCCGCGCGAACGCCCCGAGAGCCCGCCGGAGCCGGGGAGGTCACCAGAAGAAGGTGACACGGGCGACCGCCCGCCGTGAAGCCGAAACACCCCCGTATGATGACGATTATCTTGCCGATGAAGAACTTCGAGCCTTTGTTGAATCGACCGCTTTTGTGGGGCATCCCTCGACCGTCCAAATACCCCCGGGTAAGGTGGCGTTGATTGATCTTCACTTGGTGATATGCAAAGAACCTGTAGGGGAGAGAACACCAAGTGCACCTCGGGCCGAGCCTTAAAGGGCACCAAATGGGCCACATGGAGACGTATCCGCGCCCACGGAGTGGGAGGAGGCCGCAGCTGGTGGCAGCCGAGGCCGCCTTCGTGGTCTCGCGCGCTTTGCCAACGTAAGTACCCTCATTGCCGCCAATCGCGGATCACCCATGTTGTCGGTATGGGTATATGTGAATCATGCAATTGGTGCAAAACCGGTCATCGAGCCTGTGTGTTCCGACGCCGCGGACGCCCAAACACCATGGCGAGCCAACAGACCGGCACAACCTCGAGGCGCCGAGCGAGCGATGCCTGGCCGAAGATCGCTCCAGGCCGGCAGCCGCCCCAAGAGAAAGCCGGGTACCAGGTGCACCAAGAGCCGGGCCGACGCCGCCGGCAGCCGCGGGTGCCAAGGCCCGAGGCCGCACCCCTTTGGTCAATCGCCTCGAATCCCCCTTGACTATATCCAAGTCGAGGGCGATGACCAGAGATGGAGGAGGCCGATGGTCGGTACGCGGTCGCTGAGGACCCGGTGCCCCGTGTGGAGCAAGACCGCCCGGGTTGAAGAAGAGGACGAGCCGACACGCATAGCCCGCCAAGTGGGAGGAGGGAGCCACCACCCGTGTAAGTATTTGAGCACGCCATCTTGTTTTGCAAGCAGATTGTGCTATACACATCTCGTGATTGCATGTCGCTGTACCAAAGACATCCGTAACGAAGAAATCCGCCTTCTACGAGGAGCTAGAGAGCAGAGCTGCCGTGGCGCCCCCTTGAGGCCGACAGCGCGGATGAGCTCTCCCGTGAGCACGACCGGCCTTGCCGAGGAGTGAGCGGTGCTCGCGGCCGAGGGGACCGCCCCGCGGCCGGGTAACGGCGATGGCGCAAGACGCCTTTGCACAGAAAGGGCGGCACCGGCCGCCGATCGTGGAAGTCTTGGGAGGTCGAGCGGACTCGCTTAGATCGCGAGGCCGCGCCAGTTGCCGTGGTAAGGCCCTTGAAGAGGAGCGCGCATTAACCGGCCGCCGGCCGCAAGCCCTCGGGAGGAAGAGCGAGTGAGGCTCATCGCCAGAGGAGCGAACACGCCATGACGCCCTGCACTCCAAATTCTGGTATGTATGATGATCACTTGAATAGTCGACCGAGATACTTCACAGAGGTGTTAGTAAAAAAAAAAAAAAATAATAAATATGCCTGTTGTATGATACCTTGCAGAGTATGAAGCGCCTCACGAGACTCCGCACGCACCGCAAACCGGTGATGGCAAACCAGCCGACGGGTGAGTCAGGCGCTAAGAGCTCGTAACACCACCGCCGACCGCGGATGGTATGTCTTTTTTCTCACAATTACCCGCCGTAAAAATTATGTGAACAAGTGTGCCGATCTTACCGATATGCATTGTCAGCCTTGCGCGCGGCCTCTAGTTATCGGATTCATGATCCGGAGGTCGAATATGCTCTGTGGAGGAGTCGCACGCAAAGTCCGCCGCAAGGCGCCGCCCATCCCCTCGACGCGATCCATGGCTACGCCGCGGTTGGTGGGGGCCAATCCGAGGGAGCGCCGACCGATGCCCGTAACGGGAGCAGCCGCAGCCATGGCGCCCGGGCGAACTTCATGGAGTTCACCCGCCAGCCACCGCGACACGGCTCGACACGCCCGGGCGGTGGCGCGCTCCTATCATCCCGAGGTGCGCCAGGGCGCTCCCGCCTAGGGCTACGCACTTGGGACGACGGAGGCGGGTGCTCTAAACCCGCGCTAGGAGGCCGACGAGGCGGCGACAACACTTGCCGACGATGAACCCGCTCCCGTGAGTCGTTAGAGTTAAAGTCCCGGGTGAAGTTGCCCTGTGCATGATACTTTGCTTCTTTGGCCGTAGCAAGAAACAAGCTAGTGAAAAAACAAAGAAAAACACTTGAGATTTTAGCCGAGCCATGCCCGGATGTGGGTGGCATAATTAGCTTAATACTTTGTTTTTATCTCACAATCGCTTTAGCATGCATACGATTATGGTAGACGATGAAGTGTAGACCGTAGACGAAAAGAAGGGGTCACTTATGGTAGACGCCAGCCCTAGCCTTAACGCACCGTATAGTCGCAAAGAAGGAGACGCGATGCTCGTGCAAGCTATTGGGTTGTTCGACCACGCTAAAGAGTCATCCGCCGCCGCCGGGCCTATGCGGAGTACACCACCACGATACCGCGAAACGACCAAGTACGTAGACGTCTCTAGGGGTCCAAAGACTTAAGAGTGTAGTCGAGCATGGAAATAAATTGTTACGCCGGTCAAAAGAAAATATAACCATGTCAACATACTCCAATAAACTTTTATTAATGTGCGACGCCAGAAAAGTAAAAACGATACAAGCCGGGCTTACAGAGTCCCCGAAGTTACGGAAAAACATCGCAGATGCTCGATGTTCCAGAGTTGGGGATGTCGATGTCCTCCATAGTTGTCGGGCCGATACGCCCCCGGCTCCGGTAACCTCTTTAACTTTGAAAGGGCCTTCCCAATGAGATCCCAAATTTTGAACACTCTTCTCGCTTCCTTCGAAGGACCAGTCGCCAACCGCAAAGGCACGCCCGCGCAGATATTGCGATTGTAATACCTTCGAACGCCTCGAGGTATTTAGCATTCCGCGCGGCAACACCGCAGCGGGTTTCCTCGAGAGCGACGAGCTCATCTTCTCGAGTAGCGTCCGGTTTCTTCATTATAATTTCGACACGAGGAGAGCGAAAGGCGATGTCGGCCGGAGGACTCGCTTCAACCAAACACCATGAAGTATGGGGAAACACCCGCATCGCGGCCGGGCCGAGTTCGAGTCCCCGCACAACAAAGCCAGTGCCTTTTTAAGCCATCGACCGTATTTCCCATCCGCCGAAAGAGTCGCCTCCGCAATGCTTCTAATATCATGCCGCTTTGCTCGCCGGCCCGTCCATTGGCCCGAGGGTGGGCGACGACACGTATTTCACCCGATGCCTTTGTCTTCGCAATAATCCCAAAAAATGACCGCCTCGTAAATGTGCTGCCCGTGATCCAGAATGATGGAGTTTGGGATGCCAAAACGATGGACCACCTCATCCAACATCTCGACGGCTTTGTATTGGTTGGCATCGACCACCGGGAGGTATTCAATCCACTTGGAGAACTTGTCGACCATAATGAATATCCACTTGAAGCCACCAGAGTTGCTTTGAAAGGCCCGATGGCGCCAAGTCCCCAAAGATGAGAAAGGCCATGCCGCCGTATAGTCCATCGAGCTCATGTGTTGGCACATCGCGGGCCCGCTTCGTGAAGAATTGACATTTCACAATGCCGCACTGTGTTCTCTCAGACAGAAACGCCGTCGCCAAGAAAAATCCTCGCCCGAACGCCTTTCCGACCGTGAGTGCGAGAGGCCGCATGATTACCGCAGATCCCACCATGGATTTCGAAAGCAACTTTATACCATCTTCTTCTGAGATGCACTTCAGAGGACTCGGCCTCCTATACTCTTCCGCATAAGGAAACCATCGACTAGACATAATTTTACTACCGATGAGTCGCCTTGTTCCGTCCCTATCTTCGTGCACGAGAGCCTCCTACATATACTTGATTATCGGGACCCCGCCAGCCTTCATCGACGGTATTGATAGGGTAGCGACGATGTGCTCGGCCGTCCTCGAGTGGAGGGCCAAAAGTGATCACCGATTGTTGGTTTCCACAGATCTTCGACGAAGACGCCGCCGCATCTTTTGCCCGAGAAGAGCCGAGCTTGAAAGTTCATCTACGCTTGGTTGTAGTCCCGAACCACATGATCAAAGCCGAGCCCGTAGAACCTACCTTCCAACTTCCTTATGGCCGCCACATATGCATCCATCTTCTCGCCTTGCAATCCCAATCCTTGTTGACTTGCTTGATTACCAATGCCGAAGTCACCAAATACTTGCAAATGGGCGAATCCCAAGTTGGATGCCAATACGTAGGCCATGAAGGGCGGCCTCATATTCCGCGGCATTGTTAGATGCCGGAAGTGGATCCGAGGACATACCGAGCGTGTCCCCGAGGGCGACATATGATGTAAACGCCAGCCCCGCCCATCGATGTTGAGGGAACTGCCAGCACATCGCCCAAATAGCCTCCGGGTGTCTTCGAGGGGAGTCTCCCGATCCGTCTACTGCAAAACGAAATCCGCTAATGCTTGCGACTTGATGGTACTCCTATTCTTGTATTCAATGGTGAACAAGCCGAGCTCGACGCCCACTTGCATATACGACCATTGGCATCCTTATTCCACAGACATTGCCCAATGGGTAGTCCGACACCACGGTAATCGGGTGAAGGTCGAAGTAGTGACGCAACTTGGCGGACGGATGAGAATTCCATAGAGCAATTTCAGATATGTAGGTACCTTTGCTTGGAGTCATTCAAGACCTCACTTATGAAGTAGACCGCCGTTGGATTCGGGTATACATGCCTTTCCTCCGGCTACCGACAACCAAGGCGGTACTAACCACCCGGCTGGTCGCCGCGATGTAGAGCAAAGATTGTCTCCGCCTTGTTCGGGGCCACCAAAGATCGGGGCGTGGTAAGAAACTTCTTGAAGCCGCTTGAAGGCCTCTTGAGCCTCATTGGTCCACCCGAAAGCTTCTCGCGTGAAGAGTTTGAAGAACGGCAATCCCTTTTCACCGAGCCGCGCGACGAAACGGCTGCGCCGCCATGCATCCAAATGCTTTTCGGACATCTTTGACGTTTTGGGGCGGTTTCATCCGCATGATAGCGCCGATTTTCTCCTGGGTTTGGCTCGATGCCATGCCTACTAACGATGTTGCCGAGCAAGTTACCGGAGGGGACGCCAAAAAACACACTTTCCTGATTAAGTTTCCATTGGTACTGCTTAGCTTGGCGAAGACCCTTGCAAGATCATCGACCGTGAGAGGGCGCCCGGTCTTCACCACGACGTTGTCGACATAAGCCCGAGTGAGGTCGGGGATAAGGTTCCCTAAGCAGCCCCAGTATAGCCCGGCCGGTAGTGGCTCCGGGCGCTTCTTGAGCCCGAACGACATGGTAGTGTAGCAAAGAGGGCGCCAAATGGAGTGATGAAAGAAGTCTTCTCCTGGTCTTCGACCGCGAGGGCAACTGATGATAGCCCGAGTAGCGCCTAGCAAGCCGAGCAAACACAAACCCGCAAAGAGAGTCGACAACCCGATCGATGCGTGGAAGACCGAAGGATCTTTAGGGCAAGCCCTATTGAGATCGGTATAATCAACGCACATCCTCCATTCATTATTCTTCTTTCTTACAAGGACCGGATTAGCTATCCAAATAAGATGATACACTTCGCGAATAAAGCCGCAGGCTAACAATCTAGTTACTCGCTTTAATGGCAAATGATTTTTCTTTATTAAAGCGGCGTATTTTCTGGGCGCACGGCTTGGCCGCCGGCTTGACACGTAGGGCGGTGCTCGATCCGCCCGAGGTACTCCGGCATATCGGGTTTCCACGCCAAAATGCTCACATTATCCCTCAGAACCGGACGAGCCGCTCTTCCTATTTCGGGTCAAGGTTTACGCCTATCTTCGCCGCCTTGACGCACGCCTTCCACCACCGGATGTCTTTAGTATCCGATGGCTTGGTGGTCTTCTTCGTCCGCCTTCCTGCATCTCGAGGTCGGAGGGGTTCAGCTTCTTCGCGCTCTTGATGACCTCCCTGCCGTATCGACCGGGAGATGAACTCCCGCTTGTCGAGGCCCCTCCTTCGCATACATAGGCCATGTGGACGTTGGCCCCTCGAATGTGAGGACCCCCTTCTCCGTGGGGATCTTGAGGATGAGGTAGCCGAGTGCGGGACCGCCATGAGCTTGGTCAATCCCGGCCGCCCGATGATGGCATGGTACGATGACTGGGTTGGCGACGACGAAATTCATGTACCGATGCGATGGTGCTTAGCGCCGCCGAATCGCACACCTAAGCGCCACCGCCCGAGAGGGGCTTGACGACTCTCCGGGAGGATCCCCCAACGGGTGTTCGTATGGCTTGAGGTCGCCCTTCGATGTCCAAGGCTTTCATCGAGCCCGAACAAAGATGTTCGTGGCGCCCCTCCGTCGATGAGGACCTTCTCCAAGCGCAGCGCCCGATCACCGGTCGAGGACGAGGAGGAATCGCCTCGGGTACGGGTTGTTACACCACCGGTCGCCGCGACCAAGGTTATGACCCGCCGGAGAAGGTAGGTTATATCGGGTCCGTGACCCTCGCTAAAGTCTTTGACGGTCGTGACATTACGGGCGGAGATCTTGCGATCCCGCCCCACCTCGCAGCCCGTAGTGTCCGCCCATGATCGTGTGAACAACGGCGCCTTCGCACGGTAGCGGTGCCCGGGATCGGCGTCCCGCGTCCGGCTCTTCCTCCCGGTTGTTGCGGCAACCTTTGGGCGCTTCCTCCGGCTGCTCGTCGGGTGATCTTGAGCTTTTTATGCCGCTCTCATTCTGCATTGAAGTGCCGACACCCGCCCCGCACTATGATTCAAGTCCGGTGTCGGGGCACTTGCCGTAGAAGCTTTTGATCGGATCTCGCCAATTGAGCGCCTTCTTCTTGCCACCGCCTTGACATTGTTGACGCCACCTCCCCGACGTTCCAATCACGACGGCGCCAGCGATAGTTGCCACGACTTTTCCCTCGCGACCCACGCCGGGAGTCGCCGTGGCGGCGGTTATCGCGGACGCCGTCGCTACCGCTATCGCCACGGAAGCATCGCGCGGGGAATACTCGGCGGGGCGTAGTAGCCGTAGTCTTTGTGGAAGACGTGACGCCCTCATCTTGCCCGGGCGAACCTCTCGCGCCACATCCAAACCAGCTTTGGGACATGGTTGTGATTTGGACCTATGGAGCTTCTTCCGCAGCCCTCCCGGGCTGCGCGTTACCATTGAGACAAGGCCCTTGGTGAATGCGCCGACGCACTCCGTCGGTGATGTCCGGGATCGCCGCACTGAGAAAACGGTGGATGTACTCCCCGAGCGGCTCGCGCGCCCGACGCAACCTCTCTAGGTCGCATTGCGGCCCGATTGCTTACACGTGACTTGTAGGTGCCGATGAAAATATCCTTGACGCCTTGCCACGCGGCGTAGCCTCCCTTCCGGAGGGCCAGAGCCGCCGATTGGTCGCCGGGTCAAGGCTGATCGGGAAGTAGTTCGCCATAACGCCCCCCCCGCTCCGCCGATCTGATTGCGACATTGCAATCTCAAATCATGACCCAGCCCTGGATCTTGGTCGCCCAGTACTTCGAGAGGGCGTTAGTGCCTTTGAAACCCAAAGGCCATCGGACCCGGCGAAGATCCGGTGGTAGGGCCGGATTGTAGTGATCGTGAGGTTCCCCGCTGGGTTCCCGTGCAAAGATGTTGTACTCTTCACGCCATTGATCTCGGTGTCTTCGCGAGCCTCGCCGGGCCGGGCGGTGATGCGTAGCGAGCATCTCGCAATCTCGATGCTCGCTACGGAGGTCGGGGGACGCCGGCCGATCCTCGGGCGGGACGCCGGGTGGTTGTCCACCCGCCACCACCACGGAGCACCGCGCACTACCCCGCCCCGCCCGCCGACCGCCTTGGCCCGCGCTTTTGCCCCCGCCGGCCATGCCGCACCAAGGGCGCCACCGTCGCTGCCGCTGGGACCGGTTTGCCCCTTGGCATGGAGGACGCCTCTTCCTCGCCTTGGGTGTTGCGACTCCTTCCGCGATGACGCCGGCGAGACGACCGGGCGCCAAGGCGCATGAACTCGACGGATTGCCGAGCGTGGGTGGCGAGATGTATCCCCGGACGCCTTCTATTGTATGCTCGCCAAGACAGAGAGCCACCGCCGTGGCGATGTACCGCTCGGGCGCCTTGTGAACCGGATTCCTCGCCACCGCCGAATTGAGACCGTAGATTCGGGAGAGTCCCCGCTAACCGAAGCCCCCGTAGTACCGCCGGCCGAGCCCTCGAGCAAAGCAGCCGCCCGCTTCCGCTTCGCCGATGGCACGCCGATCGGGCGCTGCGGCCCCTCCCCGAACAGCCCGGAGTTCCTTCGGCTTCCCTCAAGGTGCCAAGTCCCGCCGACGAAGATCTCCCCCACCGCAGTCTCCTAGGGAGCGTACCCCGGTCGAACGGGAGTCGTAGCCGATCTCCAACCCCATCGGGTCCCGGAGGACGGTAGTAGTGGTGTCGACGGTCGAGAGGCGGTACGCCATCATGGAGCTCGGTACTCTCCTCCTCTTCCTCGGCGCCCTCTAGGATCGGAGAGAGCTTAGCCATGCGCACGTGGTCGCTGGTTGTCGACGAGGCACCTTCGCGCGGTACGCTGGTGCGCCGATGAAGTCGTAGGGTCCGTGACGGTCCTCCGACCAGCCCCTGCAGCCCAGCGCTTGGCCTCCCGCGGATGATGAGAAGCGGCCGACCCGCCCTTGGGAGTAGAAGTGACGACTGCACTCTAGCCGAGGAAGATGGCCCCCGACCGCATCCGCTTCCCTGAGGAGCCGCCTGGGCAGCCCGCGTCGCGGGTCGATGTTGTTCCCGTTGGTAGAGAGCGACATGGTCGAATCCAACCAAAGGGGAAGACTCACTCATACCGATCTTGAGCTTGTCGGTCGCCGAGTAGATTGTCGACGCTAGGACGGCGCCGCGGTACGGCACGAACGGATGGGTGAGCCTAATCGGGGTCCGAGCGCCCCCGGCCCGGTTGGGGTCGGTGCCGATGCCGCAGCAGCAAAAGAGATGCCTACAAGCAGATTGATCCGAACCGACGCAGAAGTTGTTGATGCCGAGCATGGCGCCAAACCCAAACGAAGGCCCCGAATTGATGTCCTCCATCGGGTCGACCGCCATGGAGTCGTGGAAGATCACCATCTTGTTAGCCATGGCGCCTTCGTGCACACCCCCACCGGGCGCCGCCAACCGCCGCCGGTTTACCGGGCGATAGTCTAGCAGGGGTATGCCCGCTAGTAGATTGAGCTGTTAGGGATGTGCAAGACGGCTAATAGGACGCTGCGCGTAACGAGCGAAGGACAAAACACACGGGTTTTACCTGTGTTCGCCGCCTTGATGGCGAAAAACCTACGCCCCGCTAGTTTGTATTGATTGATTGAGAATCGATGGTCCCTCTGGGGATCCCCGCCTCCTTATATAGTCCGGGAGCAGGTTACAGTGTCGGATCTAGTCCGACAAGATCTATCCCGACGGGTTACAATAGGAAAGTATGTAGTGATTACGATAGAGCTATATTAGGAAACCATCTTGGCGACCAAGTTTAGGCCGTGATCTCCGATAATTGCGGCTTCTAGCGCCAAGGGCTTCAGTCCCGCCATCCCGGGCCGCCCGAGAGGCCTAACCCAAAGTGACCCGTGAGGGGATAGGGGTTTATCCCCCACACCCGAGATGCAAGCATATCTCCTACTCAAGGATCGTGGTGTTTCAACACACGCCCTGATTGACCCCGACCTTCTCGAACAAACAGATTTGATTATCTCAAATTCAAAGCTTATAAGATCTCATCTATGCTAATGAAAAATGGTTCTTTTGATTATCTTTTAGCATAGATTTTATTTATCATGTCTTATAACCAGTTTTATGGCTGCACTCTAGCATGTGGATCAAGGCAAAGATAACTTGTAGCAAAAGATAG
>JADLZK010000421.1:0-37197 GCA_015847255.1 Hyparrhenia diplandra | reverse complement strand
TCTCTCTATATAAAGAGGCTATCTCCTCTCATGTAGACACCAATTTCAAAAGGTAAAGAGCTCTCTCTTCTTAGTAGAGCTCTTCTACCACTCATCATAAGGAGCTACAAGCATAAGTGAGCAAGAGAGAGAGAGTCTTCTATCTCTACCCCTATTCTAATTCTAGAGAGTGAGAGAGGAAAGGCTAGAAGGAAACTTGATACCTTCTACCTGGAGTTGTCGGTCCGCCCCCGGTGTACCGCGGTTCCTAGGAGGACAGAGTGCCGGACTTGTCGGTACCCACCTCGCTTGTACCTCTACAATCTACTTACGCTTTGGTAAGAAGTTTGTGATTATCTTTCGTCCTATTACTTTTTAAGCATATTATCTTAGCTGTTACGATCTTACGGGATTGATAGTCGTCTTTTGGCGGTGCTCTAGTGGAAGGACCGAGGGGCGGGTAAGCCTTGAATTCACCCTAGAGTAGCAATCATCGGTGCAAAACGTGGTGTTTGGACTAGTGGTAGCCTATCTTTTTGTGGCGCATCCCACGGTTGAGGGGGGTAGGGCGGGTTGTGACACCTTGTCCGTCCTTTGTAATCCCCCACGTTCGGGTGTGGCGCGTGCAATTGCCGGTCTCCATCCCGGTTGGGCGATTGCCGGTGCCCGAAGTGAGTAGTTAACAAGCTCGAAAAAATCCCGCCTGAAACTTAAGCCCATAGAGATACCTCACCACTCTTAGAACATAACCTTGCCTTGGGTAGACGCTATCCCGTGAAAGCCCTCAAGCAGCCGTCCCGTGGAAAATACGATACCTTGAATATATCCCGGTGAAAGCTACAACGACAATTTGCGGCGCTATGATTCTTCCCTCGCGACGTTAAGAAACGTCAACAAGCTTTCTGGCGGCGTTGCGGGCGGTTGTCGTAGTTGTATTTCGGACCTAGTCGACCCGTGTGCCTTGTAGTCTCCAAGAAAAATACAAAAACATTTTCTTTTTACCCATGGAGCAACCTACCCTACAAAACCTTTCCGCTCTAAGGGCGAGCTCTTAGAGCCACGCCAATCCCCGAAGCCAATCACAGCTTCAGATTATGAGTCTCATACCCGCTTTATAGCCATGGTTCAGCCCAAGCCTTTTCAAGCTTGGAATATGAAAATCCATACCATCATCTAAGGGAGTTTGAGCAGCTCTCACATGCATGCCCCAATGCGGGCATGACACCGCGATACATTGCCCGGTGGAAATCAAGCTTCCGTTCTCTCTCAGAGAGAGCGAAACAATGGTATGCCCATAATGTAGGGTTGCTAAAAGGAGAATGGGAAGAATCGCGGAATAGATTACGTCCTCAACGTTCTATCCTTTATCCGTAATCGCGGCCCTGCGACAAGAGGTACTCAACTTCCGACAAAATAGAGGGTGAAACCATAGGTGCAGCCTCGACCGTTATTCCACTCTTATCGGATCCGCCCAGACCGGCCCATCCCGAACCATGTGCTTTTACAAAGATTTTTGGCTAGGTTTGGATAGAGCAAGCGCCCTACCGCTTGACACACAACCGGCCGGAGGGTCGTTTTCACATAAAACCCCAAAATTTTAAGGAGAAGCTCTCCTAAACCGTATTCTTGAGAATACTCCCCGCTAGAACCGATCCATGTAGAACCCAAGCGGATCCTAGAGGAGGTCTCTTCGCCAAAGTCAAACCCGACACACCTCTAGAGAAACCCTCGCTGAACCAAAACCAAAGCAAAAAGAGACCGCGATGTTCGGATCTCTCGTTTTTCGAGGCCGATCTTACGTAAGAATTCGGTAAAGCCTCCTCGACCACGAATCTTGCAAGAAACCACCAGCCCTATCTCTCCTAAGGAACCCCTTGACAAACTTTTTCTCAAGGAGTCCATTAAGGGATTAACGGCCATCATGAGCAATGAGTGGTTAAAAAGAGGGGGAGGATCGTCGAAGAAATTCGATAACTTGTCCCTCTACTCCTCTCTTTGTAGACATCAAAGGGACTTGGTGGAGGTCATATATAACCCCCTACGGTAGGTGTAAACATCATGTCCAAAAACTATGTGCAATGCCTCATAGAAAAGCCTTTCATAACCCATACCTTTCGGACATTGCGCACGGCACCCCGAACCACCTTAGAATGCCGGAGATTATACATGACCAAGTTCTTGACATAAGGATGTCAAATTTTCTTTGGACTTTCATATTTTTGATGTCCAAGATTTTGACATCCTAATCGGGCATCCCTTGGAAAAGATTCTTGATCTATCAAAATCCGGGATCTAGATGTCAAGTTGGGGAGAAATTCATTTTTCGATTCCGGTCACATGAGCTAAAAAACTTCGGTGACCCACTCTCCACAATGATGACATGCCCGAGGAGGTCATGGGAGTCATGCTCTATGATAACCCCGGAGACGGACCTAGAACTTGATGCCCAATTCTTCATAGAAGAAGAGGACGACTCGGGGGAAACCATAGAACTTCCTCTAGAGGAAGAGTCGACTCGACCTCCCGGTTGAGTTGAAACCCCCCCCGGCCTCGCCATGTCTTCCTAAACGGCAACACACAAACTCCGGTTATCATTAGTGATAAACTTAGTGACCGGGGAGACATCCCAACTCATCGCCGTCTTAGAGAAGCATAGATCGGTCTTTGGGTATTCTTTGTAAGACCTAAAAGGGGTAAGCCCAACACTTTGCACACATCGCATACCTATTGACCCTTCCAAAGACCCCATCACGTGAACCCCAGAGAAGGCTCAATAACGCGATGCGTGAAGTCGTGAAGAAGGAAGTTCTCAAATTTCTTCACACCCGATAATTTATCCCGCACCACATAGCGATTGGTTAGCCCGATCCAAGTGGTCCCTAAAAAGGGAGGAATGACGGTCGTTGAGAACTCAAAGAACGAGCTCATTCCACAAAGACAAGTCACGGGGTGGAGAATGTGCATCGACTATAGAAAACTTAACAAGGCAACTAAGAAAGATCACTTCCCGCCCATTCATTGATGAAATGTTGGAACGGTTAGCGAAACATTCTTTCTTTTGTTTCCTTGACGGGTATTCCCCAGCTATCACCCAGATCCCGATCCACCACGATGACCAAAGCAAGACCACATTCACATGCCCATACTGGAACCTATGCGTATCGTAGAATGTCATTTGGGGCGTGTAATGCACCCGGCTTCTTTCAGGTGTATGATGTCTATCTTCTCGGACATGATTGAAGAGATCATGGAAGTCTTCATGGACGATTTCTCCGTCTATGGTAAGACTTTCGATAGTTGTCACGAAGAATTTAGATAGGGTCTTGCAACGATGCCAAGAAAAAGGACCTTGGTGCTTAATTGGGAAAAGTGCCATTTCATGGTCGAGGAAGGCATCGTTCTTGGACACTTAGTGTCCGAGAGGGGATTGAGGTAGACGCAGCTAAGATAGACATTATCGAAAAGCTACCTCCCCGGTGAACGTCAAAGGAATCCTAGACTTCCTAGGACATGCGGGGGTTGTACAGGGGTTCATAAAAAGATTTTTCACAAATCTCTGGAGCCCCTCACGAACCCGCTAGCTAAGGATGCACCTTTCACTTCACGGATGAGTGCATGCACGCTTTCAAAACCCTTAAGAAAGCACTCATCTCGCTCCGATCATCCAACCCCGGTTGGTCGTTTGCCGTTTGAAATCATGTGCGATGCTAGCGACTATGCCGTTGGTGCGGTCTTAGGCCAAACCAAGGATAAGAAGCAAAGATGCAATCGCATATGCTAGCAAGACTCTAACAAGAGCCCGTTGAACTATGCTACCACGGAAAAAGAGCTCCTCGCGGTAGTCTTTGCTACTGAGAGAAGTTTCGTTCTTACTTAGTGGATGCAAAGATAATCGTTTACACCACCACGCTGCCCTTAAGTATCTTCTCACTAAGAAAGACGCGAAACCTCGTTTGATCCGCCGTATTCTTCCTCGCTCCAAGAATTCGATCTAGAAATAAAAGATAAAAAGGGAGTAGAGAATACCGTTTGCATCATTTGTCGCGTATGCAGTAACTAACATGCGGGAACTACCAATCAATGATTACCCGCGCGACGACATGCTACTAAAGGTGACGGACACCAACCCATGGTACGCAAACATTGTCAACTTCATGGTTACAGGTTATATGTACCCCCGGGAGGACCGACCCAAAGCTCAAGTAGAGAGCGGACGTCACCTTTGGGACAACCCGTATCCGTCTTGTGTGTGCGCAGATGGCTTGCTAAGAAGATGCGTACCAAGGGCGTAAGGGATGCAAATCATAGAAAAATGCCATGCATCACCGTATCTTTAGGCCACCTCGGAGTATTCCGCACTCAAGCCAAAATCCGGTAGTGCGTGTTCTTCGGCCAACAATGTACGCCACGAAGGAGTTCATCGAAAGATGCTATAGCTGCCGTAAGACCGAGGTATAACATTTCGCTGACGCAATGCCCCTACACTACAACCTTCAAATAGAAATATTTGATGTGTGGGGCATTGACTACATGGGACCATTCCCAAAGTCCGGCGATTGAGTATATCTTGGTGGCAAATGGATTACGTGTCAAAGTGGGTAGAAGCATTACCATGCGAGTCGCTGCGCCAAACATGCTCGAAAGATGTTCCATGAAGTGATTTTTCCCCCGCTTTGGAATGCCTCGCATGGTAATAAGTGACGGAGGATCACACTTCAAGGACAAGGCATTCGAACATTCTTGAAAGAACTTGGCGCCGAGCACAACATAGCTACCCCTCATCATCCGCAAACCAAATGCGGGCAAGCCGAAACGTCAAATAAGCAAATAAAGAACATCCTGCGAGAAGACGGTCAACGAGATGGGGAAGGGCGGAAAAATAAGCTACCCGATGCTCTTTGGGCTTATCGGACAAAGATACAAAGCCCCCCATCGGCATGTCACCCTATCACCGGTATATGGCAAAACCCGCCACTTACCGGTTGAGTTGGAACATCGAGCTCACCGGGGCCATCAAGAGATGGAATATGGACGCCAAACTCGCCCAGGAAAGAATCGACAAAAGCAAATTTCGAACTTGAAGAATGGTGAGAAAAAGGCGCACCATAGTTCAAAAAAGCTCTACAAAGAGCGCATGAAGAGATGGCATGATCAGCGCATAAAGATGAAAGAATTCACCGGGGGTGATAAGGTACTCTTATTCAACTCCCTAGGGTGAAACTATTTGGCGAAGGAAAGTTGAGGAGCAAGTGGAAAGGACCATACACCGCCATCAATACCTCGTCACACCTGGTGCAATCACAATCCAAGACGACCAGAGTAAAATACACAAGGTAAATGGTCAATGCCTCAAACTTTTCTTTGAGCCATTGCCCGATCTCAACCAAGAGCTCGATAGAATAGACTTTTATTTCAAAAATGATTTATGAATTATCGGCATGCCAAAAAAAAAGTGTTTTTCTTTTGTTTTTTATTATAAATTTAATAAAACTTGTCTTTAGAAAATTGTGCATGTCTCCACTTGTTTTTTGTCCTTTGTGCAAAAAAAAAAAAAACATAAAGACAGGTACAAAAACAAGTGTGGGAGGCGCACGTGTCTCTCACAAGTCAAAGGTACGCAAAATAAATTGTATCATTTTACACTTTGACTTGTGACATATTTCACCTCTCCTCGCCTATGTAAATCATTGTCTAAACAAAGTTGGCAAATACTCCATCTCTAGTCTACCAATTGATACATGATGTGCATACATTTTATTCCTTTGCTAAAAACCACACTTTGTTGAGCAACTACACCGCTTTGGGACCCCATGCTTATCTAAATAATTGAGCTTTGTGATATGGTAGAATGACTTGACGCTTGCTCTCTTATGCAATGAGACTTGGTTTTATTTCAAAAATTCAAATAAAGCATGCTCCCGGTTTTGACTTAGACAAATCCTACCAAAGCCCGAATAATGACATGAATATCCACTATAGCTACTTCCCCGGCCAGTATTGAGTTTTGTCGCTCGTGATCTCAAGCGTTGAGAGAGGCTCATACCCCCAAGATCGAAAAACACGCATTACACCCACATATACACGCCCGATTCTCACAATGAGAATTGCGCACAACATGCACCCCTATCATCCACAAAATAAATATTCCATCCAAGTAACACCATGATCATCTCCTGTTATCATAAAAAGTATCATGCAAAAAAGAGGATACAGGCTGAAAAAAAGAAAAAAAAAAAGAAAAAGAGATGAAAAATGGACACGTGTCCGAGGGCGAGTAGAGCCCACATCTCCAAAAAAAAAAAAAAAAAAGAGAAAGAAGAAAGATAGAAAAAAAGTAGCCTGTATCTCTCCAAAAGCATACAAAAAAGAAAAAAAAAGAGATCATGAGTCAAGGAGTAACCACAAAAATACCAAAAAAATATATATTTTCCACACACTTTGCACATTTCGATCTAGGAGTATGGCACCTCTTTCCAACGATCTAGGGTTTGACCCGACAACACATACAGAGGTACGTATGCATCACTCCACTCCAAAGATCCACAAAACACCGCAAAAAAGATAGGATGAGTGAGAGCGAAGAGTGCTTTGGATAGGATGAGTGAGAGCGAAGAGTGCTTTGGTAAGGAAACATAAAATAGATGAGTGACTTATGTGAGAATCAACCATGGAGCATTGCTATTTTCTTTGCAAAATTTCAAAACCAACCAAGTCTTTAAGCATGAGTAGTAGTGAGAAGATAGAATTTCAAGCTATTCCATTGTTCAATTGTTCAAAGATAACTTGGTAGCCACCATGAATGCTCACAAAGCGGTGAAGCCCGGAATAATACAGATGCGTGTTAACATCCTGGAGATTGAACCACCTTAGTCCTTCAAACCTTTACTCGAGGGCGAGCAAAGGACTAAGTGTGGAGGAGTTTGTTGACCCGGCCGTTAATCGCATATAAAATACCGCAAAACACCGCATGAAAAGCTTTCTTTTAACAACCAAACTTAGTGGTAGGGTTTAAATCTAACAAGTTCCACAAGTTTTGGTATTTTTATGAGCAATGCAGGAATTCCCTATTTATCATCAAGAAAAAGTATCTTATATGGCAAAACGGAGTACACCAATGCGAAGAGCTCGTCGCTGATCGAAAACGGACATATCATTTGCTATTTTTGAGCTCCCAATAATAAGTTATGAATTTTTCAAATTAAAAAGGGAGGCCGACGTCATCGCCGACGCCAGTACCCCCAAGTCAACGCCAGGGGTCCCGGTGGGCCTGCACCGCCGGCCCAGCCGGAAGACACTCGGCAGGCGCGACGCACGCTGGGCTGCGCTTCAAAATTCGAATCAGCATGGCCCGCGTGGCGGCTCGCGATTGGCTCCTTTCGAGGCCGCGCGCGCTGCCGCAAGCCGGTCGGTGCGGCCCGCCGGCCGGGCCGCCCGGGGCCACGTGGCGTGCCGGGGCGAGGGGCGGGGGAGGCGGTACGCTGACGGTCGGTTCGCCGCCCGAATCCAGCTGACCGGCCGGTTTTGGCCCACCGACCGTGAATTCCTTTCCGTAAATGGTTGACAATGCGGCGGTTCACTTTGGTTTGGCCCTGCTCACCGCCCTAATGACCGGTTCTTCTCCGCTTTCGACGCGGCTCATTAGGAAACAAATATGCCGACCTAGTCGGTTGGTTTGCATGCCTAGGAGGCGGCGGAATTGTTTCCTTTTGTATTGCCTTTGCCTCCCCCCTCTCCCTATATAAAGAGGCTATCTCCTCTCATGTAGACACCAATTTCAAAGGTAAAGAGCTCTCTCTCTCTTAGTAGAGCTCTTCTACCACTCATCATAAGGAGCTACAAGCACAAGTGAGCAAGAGAGAGAGTCTTCTATCTCTACCCCTATTCTAATTCTAGAGAGTAAACCGTCCATCCCAGAGTTGATTCTCCGCTGAGAAGTTAACAAGCTCTTCCCTCGCCGCTTAAGCCCATGAGATACCTCACCACTCTTAGAACATAACCTTGCCTTGGATACATGCATGTGAACCGTCCCCTCGTTATACCTTATATCCCTTGCCGCATGACGATCAAAGCCCTGGATACATGCATGTGAACCGTGAGTTATTTGTGTTGTGAACAATGCGGGCGTGCCGCATGACTCAAAGAACCATGGGTACATCTGCATGTGAACAATCCGAGATACACCTGAATTTGCAATGTTGCTGCCGCTCGCCATTTGTTTGTGATCGGACCCGCCCATCTCAGATTATTTGTGTTTGCCGCTGTCTACCATTTTCAATTTCTGCCGCATAGTTGAAAAGGTGCATTATCTATGTACGCACCACGGTACCGCCGATCGCTACCTGTAGGTTTCATACTAAATGTCCGTCGCGTAATCAAGAAACGTCCTCAAACACCGAACAAGCGTGCGAAAAATATGTAACGTTCTACGCCGTGCAGAATCAAAATGGTCGTCGTAAAATGACTAAATCCCACGAGGCGTGGTTATGAAAGAACGTCTGTAATAGCTAGAAAGGAACGCAGACGAAGCTTACTAAAACGCGCCTCAGTAGATCGTGTGTTACATCCTCGACACCTCAAGGCGAACAACCGTCTTTAACACGGGGCACATTGCGGACGATCGTTTTAAACATGCGATCGTAGTTCTCAGACGAGTTATAGTCGAATGACCCACGGAAGCGTTTGAAAGTGCATTAAGGTTCCGCGGACGGTAGTACAAAACAAGCGCCTGTGGAACCGGAGTGTAGTTACGATCGGCGATCTAATTGCGTGCTATAGCTCAGAGGGCGACACGAACCGCGTGTACCACGTGTCCGTAAGTATGAAGATATCACATAGTCGGCCGCTGCGTTCCACATGGGTCTGTATTTGAATAACGGTTTACGCACCCTTATAGTGATCGGGTGTCCGTGAATGGATAACGATTAGAGGCGCGATGCATACAAGCGTTTGTCGTGTGCGTTAGTGGCATAGACGCCTTCTTGTGTACGCGCGTCGCACATTCAAACGATTACGATCGCATACCGGCCGTGCATCACTACTTTTGGACCGCGAGTACGGTCGACATCGATGCCGCGGGTCTATGACGTTTCTAGAGGTACAGTCGCATCGTAGACAATTATGTTTGTAGATATTGTAGACCACAGTCGAGCAAAACCCCAGGACACAGATGTTCCACGGCGCGTGTGTAACAAGGGCTCACTACAGACGGGAAGTTTGAGACGCACGAAATCCCGCCTGCGTATAAAAGCTATTGCGAGCGCTTCGCTACGGACAGGTCTAAAAGTCGGACATTTAGAGACCTAATGGGCGACGAGGCTGCAAGGGATCAGAAAGCCCTCAACGCGCGATCAGAGGGCCTTTTTTTACATAGTGCACCCTCCGCCACAAACAAAATACGCCAAGCAGGCGGCCAACCCGTCTCGTCCAAGGAACCCTGAGGATCCTTAGAAGAGGTCCGCCGAGCCTCGGGCTGTCCACTAGAGACACCCGTACTCGCGCTTCGACTAAGGGTACACTCAGGACCCCTCGAACGCCGTAACTGGTCCTAACTAGGCATTTTGCTCAAGGCCTGAGGGTCAACTAAAAGTTACTCTTTTCTACATACTGAAATTGACCTTGTGGTAAAGGGTCTACCAAGGGATAAGGCTCCTTGACCAGATGGATTCAACACTGATTTTGTGAAGCATTCATGGGATATTATTAAAGGTGATTTTTATAATATGTGTGAATCCTTTCATCAAAACAGCCTTTGCCTGCAAAGTATAAATGGTTCACACATAACTCTTGTTCCAAAAAAGGATGGTGCTCAAAAAGTTACTGATTTCAGACCTATCTCTCTTCTCAATACCTCTATCAAAATTCTGACTAAGCTTCTGGCAAATAGACTCCAACAAGCATTGCCCTTACTCTTGCACAAAAATCAGTATGGCTTTATTAAAAATAGAACCATCCAAGACTGCATTGCTTGGGCTTTGGAATATCTCCACTCTTGCCATCAAAGTAAAGAGGAAATTGTCATTCTGAAATTAGACTTTGAAAAAGCCTTTGACAAAGTAGAACATGATTACATGCTTAGAATCATGGAACTCAAAGGGCTTCCCCCAACCTGGTTATCTTGGATGAGAAGCATTTTTTCTTCAGGAACCTCAGCAGTTCTCCTAAATGGGGTTCCAGGGAAAATTTTTCATTGCAAAAGGGGAGTAAGGCAAGGAGATTCCCTTTCACCATTAATGTTTGTGCTTGCTGCAGATTTTCTTCGGTCTTTGCTGAATCAAGCTAAAAATAGTGGTACACTCAGTTTACCTTTAACTTCAATTGGTGATTCTGATTTTCCTGTTTTGCAATATGCTGATGATACTTTGGTCTTTATGAAAGGGGACTTAAATGAGTTATGTCAATTAAAACAAATTTTGGCCAATTTTGCTGATGCCTTTGGTTTGAAAGTGAACTATGATAAATCAATGATGGTGCTAGTAAATGTTTCTACTGAAAGACTTGAAATCCTAGCCTCATCTTTTGGTTGCTCCAAGGGCTCCTTACCTTTCACCTACTTAGGACTACCTTTGGGGTCATCTAAACCCAATGTTGCAGATTTTTGTCCTATGGTTTCTAGATGTGAGAGGAGAATGGTTGCTTTCTCATCTTTCCTGACTGAAGCTGGGAGGCTGGAATTAACCAATGCCATTTTAACAGCTCTTCCTACTTACACAATGTGCATCTTTCAGCTACATAAGACAGTGGTCAAACAGGTTGACAAATATAGCAAACATGGTCTATGGCGTGGCTCTGATATAAACAACAAAAAACCCTCTAAAGCAGCATGGCCATTAGTTTCTTTGCCAAGAAAAGAAGGAGGTTTAGGTGTTCTAGATATCCCAACTCAGAATGAATGTCTCCTAATGAAGCACCTACATAAGTTCTATAACAAATCCAATATTCCCTGGGTGAATTTGGTGTGGCATAAATATTATTCTAGACAACCACTGCCTATTCCTGGAAATACTCAAAGATTATCTTTCTGGTGGAGAGATGTTTCTAAACTGATTGGAAAATTCAAAACTATGGCAAAGCCTGTGATTAAGGATGGTTCAACTTGCTTCTTATGGCATGATGCTTGGGATGATGCACCTTTATCTCAGAGATTTCCACACCTAATGTCTTATGCAAAAAAGGAATTCATATCTGTGGCCCAATCTATTGAAGTTGATCCTCTTCATAATCTGTTTCACCTGCCTATGTCAGTGGAGGCATTCGAACAATTCAACAACTTTGCTATTTTAATTCAGAACATAGATCTGCAACAAATCTCTGATATATGGTCTTATACCTGGGGTACAACATTTTCATCTAGGAAGGCATATAAGTTTTTGATAGGAAACAGAAATGTTCATCCAGCCTTTAAATGGTTATGGAATTCAGCATGTCAAAACAAAAGAAAGGTTTTTTTCTGGCTTCTTTTACAGGATCGTATCAGTACAAGATCTCTGCTTAAGCGCAGAAATATGCATCTCCCTGATTACACCTGTGTCTTGTGTCACCTGAGTATTGAGGAAGATTTGCTTCACCTATTCTTCAATTGTCCATTCTTAGCAGCTTGTTGGAACTTGCTCTCGCTCACTGTACCAGCTTCTTCAGACATTGGTGTTATTGTCCAAGGCCTTAAGGACCAATTAAATGTCCCCTGCTTCATGGAAATAATTGTCACCATGTGTTGGTCAATTTGGGCCTTGCGAAATGATATGATCTTCAGAAGTCTTCAACATTCTCTTTCACGATGCAAGGAAATCTTCGAAAAGGAATTTGCTCTAGTTATACTCAGAGCAAAAGGTCAAGACAAAATTTGTTTAGATTTATGGATACATACTCATTTGTAATTTTCCTCATTTTCTTTCATACCTTTTATGTATCATAAAACTGTTGTACAGACTTTATATGTTTTCAATAAAAGCCCAGTAGGGGGAAACCTGTCGATGTTTTACGACCGAGAGCCTGCCACGGGGTGAACCGGGCAGTTTGTTTGGGCCTCGATGAACCTGGAGCCCGGCGGTTTGTTGCGCAGCTGACATTGAGAGCGGGGTTTTTATACTGGTTCGGGCCCTCGATCAAGGATCGAGTAAAGACCTTTACGTCCAGTCGGCGTGAGCCTGTTTTTGATTGATGGGGTTTAGCCGGGAAACGGCTATGAAGCTTACAGCGCTTGGTCGTGGCCAAGCTTGTGCTCTATGCGTTCGCCTCCTCTCTACGAGGTGTTCCTTGGCCGCCTTTTATAGTCTAAGGAGCCAAGGAACTCGCTACGATCCTAGTCGGATACAGAGAGGGTTGTCCGTAGAGGAACCGAACACCCGAACTCTAAACAAGGTAACCTGACTAGTGTTCTATCCTAGTTACAAATAAGTCACCGTAGCTACGCTTCCATTGCCTTCTCGGGTTGTTTGTGGCCGCAGTTAGGATAGAACCCTGCGAACAACTCGGTAGAGTTCTTTGGTGATCCTGTATCCACAAGCCCCCGAGCATCTCAAGGTCGAGCCATGAGAGTTGTCTTGCTCTTCTCGGGTGAGGCCTTGATATGGTCTTCAAGATCATCTTACGGAGTGCAATTTTGAAAAAAGTGCACCCGTAGGGTGTAGCCCCCGAGCTTCTTGCTTTTTGGCACAAAGAGCTGGAAGGTCTTTGAGTTCTTCTCCTCCGTCTTCGAGTTCTTCTCGTCGCCGGAGCTCTTCTTTCTTGGAAGGAGAGCTTTCTTCCGCAAGCCCCCGAGCATCTCAGGTTTGAGTCATGAGAGTTGTCTACTCTTCTCGGGCGCGGTCTTGATGCGGTCCTTGTTGTCTTCATGCGGTGTGCACTTTTGTTGAAAAAAGTGCACCCGTAGGGTGTAGCCCCCAAGCTTCTTGCTTTTTGGCACAAAGGGCTGGAAGGTCTTTGAGTTCTTCTCCTCCGTCTTCAAGTTCTTCTCGCCGTCGGAGCTCTTTTGAAAAAATCATGCCCCGGGTATCTTGTAGCCCCCGAGCGTCTAAGAGTTCTTTTTGTAGATAGAGCTCTTGGAGGTTCCTCATGCTTCCCGGGATTTTGACCGTTTCTCTTTTTTGTGCGATCCACGGGAGTTACAAAGGCGCTTTTATCAAGCGCTCCGTTTTTCGAAAACGTCACGGTATGGCGCCATTGCCATAACTACCATGCTGCGGGATTTGAGGTGACCGCTCCTTTTTTGCGGGTCGCTTCATTTCATGGACCCGGTCTATAGGCATGCTGGTTCTGCCTATAAATATGGCCCATTTTGCTTCGGTGAGGCACCAGAGCGTCTTTCTTCTTCTCTGCCTCTTCTTCTTCTTAGACTGTCTCCCTTCTTTTAGAAGAAAACTTCTTTCTGAGTTTCTGATCCATGGCGGTGCCGTTGAGTGAGTTGGATCAGCCCCCGGGCGTCTTCTTTAGCCATCTGAGATTCTTCTGTGAGTGAGGGATTTCTTGTGATTGGGAATAGTGGCAGGCTATTCCCGCAGCAGTTCCACACCGGGAAAGTTTGAGGAGTGAGTGCGGGATGTCTTGTGATCTAAGATGATCTCCTCTCCTCCTTCGTTTTTTCTTGGTGTGGGTCAGGCAGGGTTCTTTTCGGTTACCCTCCTGAGCCTCTTTGGTCTACTTCCTCGCCGCTTGGGTAGACATATGCCGGCTTCCCAACCGGTATTGGTCGCCGCTCGTCTTCGGGGAAGGTTGTGCCTTTTGAGGAATTGTTGAAGATGGTGCTCTTTGGGGGTGCTTCCTTCTACTCTTTGTGGGATTGAGCACTCCCTTTGGGCTCTTTTCATCCTGCTGCGACATGGTGAACTCCGGAGCCTTCTGTAGAGGGTTCTTTTCTTCGCCAGGTCGCTTATCTTGATCCTGGGGTCCATTCGCTGCCGTCGTTGGGGTTCTTCGGGCTCCAAATGTTTATGGACTTGGGCGCAAGGGTCTTGACTTCGAAGTAACTCTGGGTTGTTGAGACTCAGGCTCTTGGGGTTCAGATATAGGTCCGGGCGCTCCGTCTTCTTCGCCGTTGGATGCCGATTTCTCCTGCCTGCGGTGTTGTACTCTTTAGGATTGTAGGGCCCCAGGTCTTCTTTGTATCTTGTACGCGGGAGTTCTTGTTGGGCTCCCCGTGCATCTGAGTCTTCTTTGTATCTTGTAGGGAGTTCTTTCCCATGTAACTTGTAATCCTTCAGATGTTGAATAAAGAGATCTGTCCCTTATCAATCATGCAATTGTTACTTCTTGTATGATTCTGATCTGCCTTCGTGCAGACTTGTTGCAGTTGTTCTCTGCTTGCTCTTGAAGTAGTCATCCAGGTTGTTTTCCTCCAATGACTTGTTGCAATTGCGCCTTTAGAGTTCTTCTTTAGGCTTCCGGCTCTTATCTCCTTCTTGTAGACTTGTGCCGAGTTGTTTGGAGTCATGCTCTTTGACATCAGTATTGTTCCATCTGATGATTCAGCCCACCTTTCTGTAGACTTGACTGTAGAATAGTGTTGAAGTCTTGCTTCGAGTTGTCAGGGTTGTTTTTCTGACTAGTCAGCTTGTCTTCTTGTAGACCCGCTGGGGGTAGCATAGGATCTTGTCTTTGTTGCGCCTTTGGGTTGTTTTCTTCCTTGGCGCGTCGGCTAACCTGTTCATAGGTCTTTGCCGTAGTGGATTGGAGTCTTGCTTCAGTGCTTCAGAGTTCTTTCTTCTGAAGGAATCAGTCTTGCCTTTTTCTGTAGACTTGGCTGAGGATAGTTGTAGAGGTCTGCTCCGGGCTGTCAGGGTTGTTTTCTCTTGACGATTGACTTGTATCTTCTTCTTGAGACTTGTCATGATGAGTGGAGGATTGCTCTTGAGTTCCAGAGTTCTTTTTTCTGGAATATCAGCTCATCTTTTTGTAGACTAGCTGGTGTGGAGTCTTGCTCCAGGTCTTCGGGGTTGTTCTTCTGAAGATTCAGCTTGTCCTTTCTGTAGACTTGCTGGAGGTGATAGAGTCTTGCTCTTGGTCTTCAGAGTTGTTCTTCTGAAGATTCAGCTTGTCCTTTCTGTAGACTTGCTGAAGGTGATGGTGGAGTCTTGCTCCTGGTCTTCAGAGTTGTTTCTTCCGAAGATTCAGCTCGTCCTTTCTGTAGACTTGCTGAAGGTGATAGAGTCTTGCTCCTGGTCTTCAGGGTTGTTCTTCTGAAGATTCAGCTCGTCCCTTTTTGTAGACTGGCTGATGATGGTGGAGTCTTGCTCCTGGTCTTCAGAGTTGTTTCTTCCGAAGATTCAGCTCGTCCTTTCTGTAGACTTGCTGAAGGTGATAGAGTCTTGCTCCTGGTCTTCAGGGTTGTTCTTCTGAAGCTTCAGCTTGCCTTTTCTGTAGACTGGCTGATGATGGTGGAGTCTTGCTCCTGGTCTTCAGAGTTGTTTCTTCCGAAGATTCAGCTCGTCCCTTTTTGTGGACTTACTGATGATGGTTGGGGCGTCCCCCATTTTGCCAGGGTTGTTTTCTTCTGGCATGTGACTTGTGTCTTTTCTTGAGACTTGTCACGTTTGTTCGGAGGGTTTCTCCAGGCCATTAGGTTCCTCCTTTTAGGCCCTCTAGCATTGTCCTTTCTTAGACGTGCTAGTGTGATTTGGTGGAGTCGTGCTCCATGAAGAGTTGTTCTAACTCAGGGTTGCCGCTTCTGGGCTAGGGCTCTCCCATGCTGTCCGGTGGACTATTCGCATGACGTCCCTTGTAAGGTTCTCAGTCCGGGCCCATTTAAGTGCACTGCGGACTGAAGGTCAAGATGGTTGGGTTCCTATTTCATAACACTGCAATCCACCTTGCCTGGTTTGGGCTGCTCTGCTTTCTGAGAGACTTGTGTGAGACGATGGGTTTCTATTTCACAACACTACACCGTTCACGCCCGATTCGAAAGGCCGTCCGCCGTCATTGGACATAGTGGCACTTTCTGGACCCTCGATGGCCTCTACGACCTAGACGGGCCGATCCCAACGTCCTCTTTTCTCAAGAGTCGAAGTTCACGATCTTCCGCTAGGATTTAAGGTGTGGACGCTATTCCATAGCTAGGACGTCGCGTGGTTCCACCCTTGGAATTTGACCTCCGTTCTGGTGGTCGGGGTTGCCTTCTTTTGGTCGACTTCCTTCCGTGAAGCGCCAATTTTGGCTATTTGTTCATCTCCCTTGGGAGGCATGCAGCTTTACTCTTCGTGACTTGTTTTGGTTGACGTCACTTGGTAGCCGCGTATTTGGTGACCTTGTTGATTGGTCCAGAGTTCTTCTCAGGCTTGGTCTTCTTCTTCTTGAAGTGTCAGAGAGTTGTTTTTGTGTTCTGCTGCTTCTCTGTTGCCTTGAGTTCCTCTGATTACGGATAGAACCTTCTGAGTTGGCTTATGTGCCAGGAGTTTCTGATTTCTTCTCCTTCCATGGTCATCATTTCAGTAGGTTCCCCGTCCCGATACTTTTTGACGATGTATGGTCCTTCCCATGGGCCGAGCAATTTGTGCTTGCCTTCCATCTTTTGATTTCTCTTGAGTACTTGATCTCCCGGGTTGAGGTTTCTTGGGCGTGTGCTCTTGTCATAATGCCTTCTTAGTCCTTGCGATATCTTGCGCTTACGGAGGATTGCATTTGATCCTTGACTTCTTTTCGCATCATTTCTAGTCTTCTTGTCTGTTCTCCTTCTCCTTCTTCAAATTGCTCGATCCTTGGAGAGCTCCATATGAGGTCTGCCTGGTAGAATGGCTTCTGATCCGTATGTGAGGAAGAAGGGTGAGTAGCCTGTTGATCTGTTGATTTGAGTTCTTAGGCCCCAGACGACTTTTGGAAGTTCTTCAATCCATTTTGCTCCGTAGTCCTTGAGTTCTTCATATAGTCTTGGCTTTAGTCCGGCAAGGATGAGTCCGTTTGCTCTTTCGACTTGTCCGTTAGCCTGAGGATGTGCCACAGAGGCGTAGTCTATCCGTATGCCACAATCTTGTGCCCAATCTTTGAATTCTGCTGCTGTGAACGGTGATCCGAGGTCAGTGATGATCCTGTTGGGCATCCCAAATCTGTGCATGGTCTCTTGGATGAACTCGACTGCCTTGGTGGAGCTAAAGGTGACCAATGGCTTGTATTCTATCCATTTGGTGAATTTGTCGATGGCGACGTAGATATACTCATATCCTCCCTTGGCTCTTTTGAGTGGTCCGACTTGATCCAGTCCCCAGCACGAAAAAGGCCATGATGGTGGTATGCAGATTAAGTTGTGAGCTGGCACGTGCGCTTGTCTTGCGAACATCTGGCATCCTTTGCATCTTTGACGAGTTCTTACAGGTCTTTTGAGGCCCGTTGGCGGTAGTATCCGGTTCAAATGCTTTTCCCACGAGGGTTCTTGACGCCGCGTGGTTTTCCACAAAGATCCGAGTGGATTTCTTGTAGGATGTCTTTTCCTTCTTCAGAGCTTATGCATTTGAGTAGTACTCCTGATGATGCTGCTCTTTTGTATAGCTTATCTCCGATGAGCACATAGTTCTTGCTTCTTCTCAAGATCCTTGTTGCTTCAGCTTTGTCATCGGGAAGCGTCTTGTTCTTGATGAAGTTAATGATGTCTTCGATCCAGGGAGTTGTTCTGCGGCCTGGAGAGATTATCATTACACCGTTTAGGGCTGATTGCTCCATGCTGTCTTCTTCTGGGTTCTCCTTGATGGATGGTTTCAAGAGCTCTTCGACGAATACTCCTGGTGGGACTTGTGCTCTGTCAGATCCGAGTTTGGCTAGCACGTCTGCCGCCACGTTCGCATCCCCGAGCACGCACGCGGATTTCTAGGCCTTGGAAGTTCTTTTCCAGCCTACGTTTCTCACAAGCGCAATAGAGGCCCATGTTGTCCTTTGTGCAGTCCCAATCTTTGTTGACTTGATTGATGACAACAACGGAGTCGCCATATACTTGTAGTCTCTTGATTCCCAGAGTTCTTGCTATCTTGAGGCCATGGATGAGTGCTTCATATTCTGCCTCGTTGTTTGTAGCTTGCCACATCATTTGCAGCACGTACTTGAGTTGTCTTCCTTCTGGAGATATGAATAAAATCCCGCTCCCCGCTCCCCTAGCTTCAACGATCCATCGAAGTACATATTCCAATGCTTCTTGTTGTCGCCGGATATGGGTTGTTGGAGTTCTCCCCATTCTCGCGATGAAGTCGTAGTGCCTCGGGATTTGATTGCTCTTCTTGGGGTGAATTCTAGATTCAATGCTCGAGTTCTACTACCCACTTTGATATTCGGCCCCGTTGAATCTCTATTCCTCGTGATGTCGCCTAGTGGTGAGTCGCTTACCACCGTGATCTTGTGGCCGCCGGCGTAGTGTCGAAGCTTCCTTGATGTGATCGCATGGAGTAGAGTAGTTTTTGTACGTGAGGGTATCGAGCCTTGGACTCGGATAGAACCTCGCTCACGTAGTAAACTGGCCTCTGAACTTTGCTGAGTTGTCCGGGCTCTTCTCTCTCTACGATGATTGCTGAACTGACCACTGTATTTGTTGCTGCTATGTAGAGCAGGAGTTCTTCTTGATCCTTTGGGGGTGTTAGGACTGGAGCTGTTGTAAGGTATTGTTTGAGTTCTTCAAACGTCTTGTCCGCATCCTCCGTCCATTTGAACTCTCCTTTGGTCTTGATGAGTTTGAAGAAGGGTAGCCCTTTTTCTCCAAGCTTGGATATGAATCTGTTGAGTGCTGCCATGCATCCTGTGAGCTTCTGGACGTCCTTGACGCTCCGGGGTTGTGTCATCCTAGTGATTGCCTTGATTTGCTTGGTGCTGGCTTCAATGCCTCTGTTGCTGACCAAGAAACCCAGTAGCTGCCCTGATGGTACTCCGAAGACGCATTTGGTTGGGTTGAGCTTCCACTTCCATTTGTTGAGGTTCTTGAAAGTCTCTTCCAGATCTTGAATCAGAGTTTCTGGTTCTCTTGTCTTCACCACTACGTCGTCTACGTATGCTTCGGCATTTTTGCCAATCTGCTCTCCCAAACAAGTCTCAGACGCTCTTTGATACGTTGCTCGGCATTTTTCAATCCGAAGGACATTGTTTTGTAGCAAAGGGCACCGAAGGGGGTGATAAAAGAGGTCTTGCTCTGATCTTCTTTCTTCAATGCAATCTGGTGGTATCCTGAGTAGCAATCCAAGAATGATAGTAGAGCCGATCCTGCTGTGGAGTCCACTATTTGATCAATCCTTGGTAGCCCGAAGGGGTCCTTTGGGCAGTGTTTGTTCAGGTCCATGTAGTCCACACACATGCGCCAATCTGAGGTGTTCTTCTTCTGTACCAGAACCGGGTTAGCTAGCCAGTCAGGATGCAGGATCTCACTGATGAACCCTGCTGCGAGTAGTTTCGCGATCTCTTTCTTGATGGCTTCTTTCTTTTCTGGTGAGAACCTCCTTAGTCTTTGCTTGATGGGTTTGGATCCCATATTGATGTCAATTTCGCAGTTTCGGCCAGCTCCTTTGGGGCACCGGGCATGTCTGCCGGTTTCCAGGCGAATATTTCTTTGTGTTGCCTTAGGAAGCTGGTGAGCGCGAGTTCCTATTTTGGAGATAGGTGGGCGCTGATGATCGCCGTCTTGGATGGATCACCTGTCTGTAGGTCGATGTGCTTGACGTCAGCTTCCTCTGGTGGAATTAGAATTGCTTGCTTCTTGGTTGGTATCTCGAGTTCTTCTGGATTTGTTTCTTCTGCCATCTAGTTGAGTTCCTTCTTCTCTAAGAGCTCCCCTATCTTGTTTGCAATCTCGACGGCTTGTACGTCACACTTTCGAAAAGCTTTCTTGAGATCTCCTTTGATGGAAAGAACCCCAAATGGTGCCGGCATCTTTAGTAGAAGATACGGGTAGTGTGGAATAGCCATGAATTTTGCAATAGCGGGTCTTCCCATGATGGCGTGATATGGTGACTCAAGATCTGCCACTTCGAATTTGATGTATTCTGTCCGGTAGTTGGATGGAGAACCGAACATAACTGGCAAGGTGACTTGACCAACTGGTATGGCTGCTCGTCCGGGTACTATCCCATAAAAGGGAGTGCTTGAAGGAGCAATTACCCCGGAGAGGTCTAGTCCCATCTTGTCCAATGTTTCGAGAATATGATGTTCAACCTCGCTCCTCCATCGATCAATACCTTGGTGATGGTTACTCCGGCTATTGTAGGTTCCAGTACCAAAGGGTACAGGGCCGGCGTTTCCCACACTTGTCCACTGATCCTCCCTGGTGAACTGAATCGGGTATTGGGACCAATTGAGATATCATGGTGTTGCGGGCTCTGCTGCCATGATTGATCGGAGTGCTAGCTTGTCTTGTCTCTTGCTCTTTGATCCGGGTACTCCAGAGAATATGACGTTCGAGATCTTGTTGCTTTAAAATCCCCGCCTTTGGCTCTTCGCTTCTTCTTCTTCTCGCTTTCTTGATTGTTTCCCTTCCGGCGCGAGTTGTTTCCTCCCTTGTACTTTTCCCCGAATGTAGTGCGCTTTCGAGCGTGTGCGGAGCTCGGGGTGATAGATGCAGGGCAGGTCCTCTAGCTTGATATTGCTTCTGTTCCTGTCGCCGTTGTTGCTGTTGTTGAACCTCTGCTTGTAGGGTTTCTTTGGCTTTTCTGCCATTGTGATAGTGTTGTCTGGTCCTCGCTTCTTTTGATGCTGAGAGTTGTTCTGATCCTTCTTTGGGCCTTCTGAGTTCTTTCTCTCCGGAAAGTGGTCTCGAGTTCTTTCTTCAGCCCCGATCATCTTCTCAACAGTGAGCTTGAACTGTTCGTTTGTCCTTGGGTTGTCTTTATAGAAATCTGAGAACTGCCATCTTGAGAAAATCCCGTTGCCGAAGGCGTCTATCACTTCTCTCTCGGTGATATCATGCACTTGGGATCTCATCTCTCCAAATCTTCGGTAGTAATCTCTTAGGGATTCTCCTGGCTTCTCGCTTAAGGCTTTTCAACTCAGCCTGAGTAATAGGATGGGTGATGATTCCTGCGAAGTTGCTGTAGAAAGCTTTCTGCAAGTCCTCCCAGTATCTGATTGAGCCCTCTTCGATCTTGTCGAACCATTGGAGCGGTAGAGCCTCTAGGGCCATGGGAAAGAAGACGGCTTTTGCGTCATTATCTCCTCCAGCCAGCTCAATGGATTGCGAGTAGACTCTGAGCCACTGCCTTGGCTCTGTTTTCCCATCGTATTTCGAGTGGTTTGAAGGTTTGAACTTTGGGGGTAGCTTGACCTCTTGCAACCTTTTTGCAAAGCAAGGAAATCTGTCGTAGCTTCCGGTCGTTCTTTCTTCAAGTCTTCCTGAGGTTCTTCCTTCTGTTGGATGAGTTCCAGTCGGTCGATACGTTGACTCTGCGACTTCTTCTCGTCGGCTTGGTCTTGGAGCGGGGCTTTCTCTCGGGGGTCTCTGGTACTGTCTTCCTGTTGACACCTGTTATAGCATAAAATTATAAGTCAATTAACATGAAATAAGGGCTCAAGTCAAAGACCAAACATAAGTCTAGGGGTCTAACTAACATAATTCCACGAGTTTTGGCATTCTGTGACTTTTCAGGGACTTAATAGATAATTGCAGAGAAAGATGGAGAAAGTTCCAGAATATACAAGGCATATGAAGACAAGACTTAACCGTGAAGTAACTCAACCCGAAAAGTGGACTAAAACATTCTAGAAGATACCAGAGGACACCAGAAAAGATGGGAAGCCGAGGTGGCATGCCACCCTGGCGGCCGCCAGTGCCAACTAGGCCGGCCGCCAGGTGGGCCACCCCTGTCAGCCTCCCCTTTCTAGGTCGGTTTACTACCGACATTGAGGTTGTTTCTACACCGTTGCTGAAGGTCGGTTTGATCCAATGGTTGACGTTCATCGCCAAGTACTATATAAGAAGACCAGCTGACCCCAGGGCTGAGAAGATTGATCATTATCATACTCATTCATCAACTCATACCTATCTAGTCCAGCCAAGTCTAGACCTAAGCCCTAGTTCATACTAGAAGTAGTTAGCTACATAGCTAGTTCTAGTTGAAGATCAAGTTCATCTTGAGTTCCTGATAGTCAAGAAGTAGCAAGGATCATCGTTCTTGAGACTTCTCTCTTGTATTCGATCTGTAAGTACTCTTATATTTAGAATACAATTGTTATGGCTTTGATCTTTATAATCATTATATTCTTATTGATATGTGTTTATGCTTGCTATGATTATATGTTTAGTTTAGTAAGATTGCTTTATATTTTATGCATGGAATTGTATAGCATCCATATAGATGATCACTATGTGGGTGATAAGCAATGTGTAAACGTGGTGTTTATACAACGTTTATCTGCAAATTGCACCCTACATTCCGGGCCTTGTGTTAGATCGCGGGAGTGACAGACTGTTGAGTCCTTTGGAATCCACCCTCCGAATGTAGGACTAGTCGAGTTTATTATTACGGTAATGATCAAGTTTCGTTCTTGGTTGTTATTGGTAATGCTTGCCATGTGTAGAAGTAATCCAACCTTGCCATGATAGCTAGATGTATTGCACTAATTGTAGTATTCATTTGACATATATGATTAGGAGTATCTTAGGAATATTCATTCTATTCTTTCTATAACATGTTAATAGCTCGTATGATACTAGTGGCTTATGATGATCTTAGACTTGGGTATTTATCATTTATATATTTATCTTTATCCTGTGACTTATCCTGTTGAGTAATGTTAGATACATATGGCTACTCTGCATTACAATACTGTAAGGTGGATCTCATAATTAAATCACAATATAAATCATTAGATGTCCTTTTCTCTCTACTTTCCATAGACTCCCTTCCCTGTGGTAAAATATAAATACGATACCTGGATTACTCCCGGTGAAGTGCTACAATTGGTATTTCTATCTCGTAAACTTTTGCGATATCATGTTCATTCTTTTATCAAGGCCAATCAAGAATACCATGCCCCGCATTTCTTTGAGCGTTATTGCTAGGGTGACAGACTAGTGTATAGGTAATGCCTAGAAATGAGTGGTATACCTTGAGTACATATCCTGGTGAGATTAATTCCACTATGGATAGTGATACTATGTTACATCCCACTACTAATACCACTTAACTCCGCTTTGTTGGATCATGAGGTTAATCCCATATCCAAGCTAACATGATTAGATAGATATCCCATATATATTTCTTTCGCCTTCCTAATTGGGATCATGTAAGAAATATCAACAAGCATTTCTTTACCGCTTTTGAAGGCGCGTAGTCTATTTAGAAAAATAATTTTTCTTGGCTTTGTTTTTCAAAACTTTCCTAGTTTGGGAGAGCATAGTCAATCTTTCAATTTTGAAAAGATGTTTTCAAAACTTCAAAAGTTTTCTAGTGCTTCTTTCCAGCTTTCTCTAGTTTGGAGGGGTATTAGCCAAAACTTAGATAGTGTTATTCCTATTAAGTTAGTATTGTTTCTAACTTTACTAGTTAGAAAGGGTGCTAGCCAAAAATCTTTTAAACACATCATATAAGGAAATCAGAGAGATCCCTTACATCACCTAATGCATTGAGAACCCATTATCACATACTCAAACAGGTTCAACCCTGTTTTCTATTTTGTTTTGATCTTATGCAGGGAAAAATATATGTATGAATAAGAACCTTCCAGAAAATTTTATTGAAGATCCTGAAAAATTAATCAGGCAAGCCAGAGCAAAACTCAGACAAACTCCAAAGACCTACATCATCATCATCATCATCATCTCCGAGAATCCAAGACCTACTGAATCGGAAGTTAATCAAGTTACTAAAGACTTGACATCTCAATTTGAAGCTATGGCAACCAAGACACTTCGTGAATTTTCAGCTCCTACCACGGACAACATTCTTGTTGGTCCGAAGGTAGAGGTTGGAGACAAAGGCTTTGAGCTTAAGCCAGGGCTCATCAATATGGTGCAAGCTAGTCAATTTTGTGGAAAGGCACATGAAGATGCTAGTGCTCATCTCCAACACTTCCCGGAGATTTGCAAAGACATTTACTATGAAGGACGTATCCGAAGATGCAATCTTGCTCGCGTCTCTTTCCATTCACACTTTTGGGAAGGGCCAAGCAATGGTTTTATGCTACAAAAAGATAAGAATACAACATGGGATATATGTTCCACAGCCTTTCTTGCTAAGTTCTTTCCCCGTGGGCAAGACAAATGCCTTAAGGGGAAGATATCAAATTTTCAACAACAAAGATGATGAATCAGTCCCCAAGCATGGGAGTGTTTTCAAGATTACATTTTAGAATGTCCACACCATGGGATGGAAAAGTGGCTGTTGATGTAGACTTTCTATCATGGGCTTGTTCCCAGTGCTCGTGAAACTATGGATGCTTTGCGGTACCGGTGGTGCTTTCTTATCACTTACATTAACTCGTGCCATAGAACTTGTGGAGAAGATGGCTTCCAACCAAGGTTGGAGTGAAGAGCGTCAATCTCGCAAGAGGAGAATGCACCACCGAAAAGAAGTAGATATGCTATCTCGCTAAAATGGACCTTATAATGAAGAAGCTAGAGGATAGAGATCCTCAACCCAAGGTAGTCATGCAAATTCAAGACTCATACATGACATGTGAAGAATGTGGAAACTTAGGCCACACTGGAAGGAATTGTCCAGAGATCTTGGAGGACATCAACTTCATCAATAACAATAATAATTTCCGTCCTCAATAGAATCAAGGTTGGAACCAACAGAGGCCCAACTATCAAGGAAACTATCAAGGTAACAATTCAGGTAACAATTTCAATACTTATCAACCTTCTTTGAGAGATCTTGTTGTTAACCAAGGTAAGACCATGGAGAATCTGTCAAGAAAGATAGCAACTAATGATAAAGCTCTTGAACTTATTAATACTCGTTTAGAAAGCTTTTCTTCAAATTATAAAGAATCAGCACAAATTTTAATAAGATGATAGAATCTCAGATTTCTCGGTTATCTGTTCCACTAACCACACCAGGAAAGATTCCGGCAGCCGAAGAATTAGAAACCGCAAACCTTGTCGATATTTATAATGCAGTCGTTACTATAGAGAGACCTCGTGAAACTGTTGGTTGGATGACTCAATGCCACCTAAGAAGGAAGATCCAGGGAGGCCAGTCATTACAATCAAGATTGGACAACACACATTCGACAATGCTCTCTGTGACTTTGGCTCAAGCGTCAACATACTACCAAAGGTAATTTATGAAAAGATTTATAGTGAACCACTTTGGAAAAACGAATATGTGCTTGCAAAACTTGCAAATCAATCATTCTCATTATCCCGAGGGGATCCTTGAACACATGTGTGTGGGAATCGAGGCTCATATGTGCCAGCAGACTTCGCAGTCGTAGACACGGGAAGAAATGAAAGAGCAACAATCATACTTGGTAGACCATTCTTATGCTCAACTAAAGCTGTCATCTATGCATGCATAGGTCGCGAAGATTGTTTTCAATATCAAAGGGAAAAAGGAGAAATTCAATTTCAAGAACAAGGTACACACCTCTCTTACTTATTCCCCAAATACCAATCATTATATTTTAGAACCGAAGGTTTAACGAAAATTACAACAAAAAGGAGGAAACTATACCTAACAAGAACAATACATTTATTATTGACAAAATTCCATTGTTAGTAAATAAAACAACATCTTATAATGATCATTTAAAATGCACAATCTCCAATGCTTCCCCCTCGAAAGATGATCCCGGAACATCTACCATCGGATGTTCTATTCAATGCTTAAAATTCTATAATACATATTGCACAAGCGATCTGCACGTTAATCTAATGGCAAAGGTTACATATGAATTATTATTTGGAAAAACGGCCCACATCTTGGTGCGCGCCAACATATGTGCAAAATGCGATGGCGACCAATCCTATAGAGTTCCTTCTCGAGAAGGAATTGCCAAAAATGTACCCGACCAAGATTATGGACCACTATGTTCTCAAGGACTTTGTAGTCATGGACATGGGAAAGAAGAAGATCCTCCACTAGTGCTTGGGAGACCATTCCTCAACACTACTCATTCAATTATCTACATCCATACACAATGATTCATTTCCAATTCCCTAAGGAGAAGGTACATGTTTATTTTAATAGTTATAATGAATATACAAATTCCTTCTTTCTTCTTCTTCTTTCTTTTAATAGACGATGGATCAAGAATCTAGAAGAAGATAAGGTAAGTGAAGAGGTTAAAGCAAGACATTTTTAATACATCCATGGAGAAAGAAGAATCAACTACTTCATCTTGAAGAGTACATCATCCAAATAGATGGAGAAAGAAGAAGACATCTCCTTAACATCATCTTGATTGACCAACTAGAATATAGTTTCTATTTCATGATCTTGTCCATGGAATATCGAGCGTAAATTATCAACATCCATGTTTAGAGGACTCTAAACAATAAATGAGTCATCGAAAGGTAAGTTGGTAAGTGTTAGCATTTCTTATTGATAATCAAAGGAAACCTTAAAACCCATCCCCAAGAAGGCGTCCGGGAAATAAGCCTTGTATACATTCCCAAGTAAAATCACCAGTGTAGACGGGTGTCCGAAATGGAAGGGTTTTAGATCTTTTGTATCTCGAGATATTCATCCGTTGAGGGGGGATCTATCATTGTAGCATTTCACCCTTGTAATCCCCCACGCTCGGTATGGGCGTTATTTATATTTTCCCAAAGGAAGGCATGTGATTAATAACTTAGCATGGCATCCTGAATAGAGGAACATGTGTTTGCTTAGACCAAAATGTTCATAAACAAGGGAACAATAATGGTATCATGGATAGTGTGACATGACTATCTAAGAATCCACCAAAGAAAAAATATAAAGAAAATAGATTTATTCATTCTGAATAAATGAATAACCTAATGGAGATTGTTCTAATGTATCTAGTCATGGCCATACAAATGAATATTAGGATCATATTTTAACCCCTATTATGAGTGGTTGGTCTATTATAACATTCGACTCCCTGGGTATCATGACCATGTCCCAATAGAAGCATTTACACCATGCCTTCCTTTTGGGAAAATATAAATAACGGGGGGATTTCAAGGGACGGTCAAGGCTTGTCATGCTACAATGATAGATCCCCCCTCAACCGTGGATGAATATCTTGTTTGGCAAGATCTATCACACCATGCCCGCATATTAGAGCACTACTGTTGTCCCCCCAGATCCCCACTTTCAATGGACGAACTGTCAACAAGAGCAAAACCCGGCGGAACAACGAACCGAGATCCCACCTCTAAACTCAAGTTAGACATATGATGATCGATGATGAAGAAATGAACATGTCAAGATTATGATATGTAAACTATATGGTAGTTCATATACCAACAAAGAACATGAACAAAACTATACTCTAGTTCAAAGTTAGGCCAAGAACATAAATATAAACTTGCAAATAGAAGAATGCTCCATTTAGTGGATGTATTCCAAAGCACTTTCTTCTATGAGACAAGCCCTCCTTGTAGCTCTTCTATTCCAATGCTTAACCAAGAAAGAATAAAGAAGAAGAAGAAGAAGGAAGAAGTTAAAGAAGAGGAGAGGTAGAGGTGGTTATTATTTAGAAAATTGCCGGTTTGCTTTGGACTCAACATGTGTGTTGAGAGAGGGAGAGAGGGGGCCTACTTATACACTTGGAGGAAGGAATTGCCCTAAATATACTAAAGATTACACCAAAATGTTCTCACCGACTGAAAACCATGGACATTCAGAAAGAAGAAGATCCTCCAACTAGTGCTTGGGAAACCATTCTTGGAAGGTGCACAAACCATCTACATCCAAACAGGCCGATTCATTTCCAAATCCCCTTAGGAGAAGGTAATGCCGCGGTTATTTTAATAGTTATAATGAATATACAAATCCTGGGGCCCGGGTCTTGGCGTGGTGTCGCCCTTCGCCATAATAGATGATGGATCAAGAATTTGCTCGATAAGGTTTGAAGTTTTAAAGTCGACACCTTTGCTACATCCATGGATTTTGAAATATCAACTTTCCCTAAGAAGAGTACTTTGGTCAAAAGATGGAGAAAGAATTATAAATCTCCTGCAAAATAAAATACAAGACACTACAAGTGGAATTTATTAGTGATAAATGCATATGAGTATAAAAAGGTTTAATTTTACTCCTTTTATGGTATGTTTGTTGACTCTAAAAAATATGTCCTTGGTTACCGGTAAACAATAAGTTATCCATATTTAAATTCCTGCATTGCATATCATGTTTATCTTTTTAGTATCATATATATGCATTTGAAAATAACAAAAATATATTTTGTCTTTTATCTTTTGTGAAAACCTTTAAGCCCCCATGCTAATATCCCCGAGGCTTAACACCTCTAGGCTATTTGTTGTGGTGGCATAAAAAATAAAATAAAGATGCACCAAAGATTTTATCTTATCTTATATATAAAAAATAAATAAAAATTTGAAAAATGAAAATCCAAAAATATATCCTGTGCAACTTAAAGCAATGTGGCTAACCCCTAATGCTTAACCAAGTTCCACTAGCTTTGTTGTCTATTTGAGATCAACAGATTTCAAGAGGAGAAGAGATATGTTAGGCACCATCCTTGTTGCCAACTACCTCAACTTCTACATCATTGAAGATTACACTCCAATCTAGCTTGGGGAGTGCAACCCCTAGTTATCCGTGATAAGTATCTTACTATCTATCTATCTATATTATAATATTATATTATTATTAGTTAAATATTTTGTTTGCTAGAAAGTTTGTTAAGAGTCTAGTTTTTAATAGAGTCTAATAAGTCTTTTGTTAGAGTGTGAATAAAAGGATCAAGAGAGAGTGTTCACCGAAGTTTACTTTACTCAACTAAAAGGAACCTTAAAATTTGCCAACATGGAGATGATGAATAGTTGCTCCGTTGTTATACTTTTCTAGTACCTAGCTTTCAAGCTTAATTTCTCTTGAGCTCCATTTCCAAAAATTATTTTGATATTTACTCTAAACCTGAAACCTATGGGTTGCAAATGCTTGCTCTAAAGTCTAGGTAATTGACGGATATGATATATGATAGTCCGAAAGTGCTATTTGAACTTACTCCTAGTGACACTAGATTTCTAGAGATTTATATTTTGAAAATTGAAATGCACATGATAAGTTCTTGTGTGACAAGAGTGTGAACCTCCTACCACAGCCATATATACATGCTATTTAGATTAGGAAAACCTTTTGATAAAAATATATAGGCTGCTTGCTTTGCATTGAGTTTGTTCAATCTTTGTCGACCCTTAGAAACTTGTCATGCTGATCTTGTACACTCCACTCATTCCACTCCATTATATTCCACTCCACTCGACTCTATACACATATGCTATTTCTATCCTAGAAATACGCATCCAACATATATACCACTATCATCACTCTAGCCAGCAAAAATGTTCTACTCCTATCCTAGGAGAGAGCAACCAAAAATATTCACTATACCCATCCACTCATTCATTGCTAGCCAATATCTTACAAAAGCTCCATTATATTTACCTCTCAAAAAGTTATTGCAAAAGAGATCCGGGTTGTAGATTAAAAAAAAAAAAAAAAGAAAAAAGAAAGGGAGATGAAAAATGGACAAAAGTCCTACGGCAGTAGAGCCTACCTCCCTAAGAAAAATAATAAAGATAAAAAATGGACAAGTGTCCGAGGGTGAGTAGAACCCACATCTTTAAAGAGAGGAAATAAAAGACAAAAGTCTAGGGCGAGTAGAGCCCACCTCTCTAGAAAAAAAAAAAAAGAAAGAAAAAGATACAACCCAAAGGTTCTCTATAAAGTTTCCAAATTCAAAAGAGAGAAGATTCCTCAAGGAGCAAAAGTAAGATTTCCCTTATCTATTCTATTCACTTCATTACATACTCTACTACATTTCCTTACCATCTATATTCTATCCACCATACACATGCACCACTTGATCTGTGTGACTTGTAACTTTGGATCCATTGCTTGAATTTACAATATATGCTTAGTAAGTAAATAAATTATTTTCTCCTACCTATGAGCTCCGGATATAAAGCCTTAGATATAGGGTGAGAGAGAAGAAGGCATAGTGTGCTCTTTGCCTTAGCCAAAAATACTACATACTATGAGAGAAAGGCAACACTACCTTATTGCCTTAGAGATGATCCACAAATACCACAAATGAGAGATTAGAGAGAGTCATACCGAGGAACTTTGAGTTTTATTTGAAAACCAAAGAAAAACTCCGTATGACAGCTTGATCAAAAGAGTTTGAGATATAGTGTTTGACTTGACTATTCTATCTTTCAATTACCCAAGATTGAAGAAAAAGATATAAGCCCCAAAAAGGTAAGAGGTAATTGAGTAAGTTGAAGTTTTAAAAAGTTTATCTTTATCTAGAGAGAAATTTTGTTTGAAAGCCTCGTGTACTTTTAAAGGTGTGATAGCATTGCGGCAACTCCCCGATCCAAGTAAGTAGTTAATATAATATTTTGTGTCATGCTAAGAGACTAGCAAGAGGTAAGCTTGGGGAGCTTCACTAGTAGAAATATGGTTATACGTGACGATTTGCTCGTGACGCCGCACACTATCGTCCACGAAGGTTATGTCTTCTATGACGAAATGTCCATTTTCGTCATTAGTGTGCGTGACAAAGTTTTGGCTTGAATATTAGAGACGATCATATCAAAATAAGATCACGTAACACTTAAAGAAGTTCGTCATAGATTATGTTTTGCTATGTCGACTGCTTTGGGACACCTAATGATTAAACAACTTGGTCACGAGATCCGTTTTGTAATCGTCATTAGATAGCTTGTATGTTTTTCACGGGTTCCCTTAACGACGTGGGATGGGTGCCTCGCTTTCCGCTTTTATTTTTTGGCACCGCAATCGCCAAGGCTATTTTTTGGCACCACAAATGCCGCTCCCATCGCAGTTGGGCTTTGCCCGCTGTCCCGCATTTACCCGCTCCATTTTTATTTACAAAGTGGGCTATCAATCCCGCCAGAGAGCAGGCTTGGGCCTTTCTCGCATGGCGTGGCCTGCTCCAAGTTTTTTTCGGCCCGGCTGTGGGTTCCCCCGATGAGGGTGCACTCGGTTAATACAATTTTGCAAAATAAGAAAAAACAAGTGCCCATGGAGGTCGAACCCACGACCAAGCATTGCACGGTAGGAGTGTTACCACTTTGCGACATAACCTTTCATGTTAAAGGTATAAAGTTTATTTATTTAGGCGATTAATAAATTACTCTATGATGTCAAACGTTATGTAGCACGGACTATTTTTTTGCAAAGGGCCCACCAACCGTCACGCTAAGCCTTGGCCCGTGCCTCGCCCCACCTTGCCCCTTAAATATTTAAGAAAAAAAAATTGCATGTAGGGGGTTTGAACTCACAACCAAGAGCTCTACTAGTGAGTGTTACCAGTGGGCTATTCAACGCTTTGTTTTTTTATATTGCTTCTTTCTTTTTTATATAATATATACACACGTACATGTTCCAAGACCAAGAAGCCTAGAGTTTATACGTCACAAAGTCGCGCCCCTAGACTACTCACGTGTGTGGATGTGACCCACCGCCCCAAACCAAGAAATAATCTTCTTTTTTTTTGCAAAAAAAAAGGTCGCCATGAAGATTTGAACCCATGACTAGTCATGGGATGCTAGATAGTTAGAGTCTTACCACTAGAGCACTCAACCTTTGTAGTGTAAAGTAGGTAAGTATTTTTACTTGTAACGTTTAACCACATCTAGAAGTCTAAAATATTTGCTCTAATTGTTAAAATAGAGAATTTATTATAATTCATTATATTAGTTTCTTTGCTATAAAAATTATGAAATTTTATGCTAGCTTACTTTTCACGTGTATGATTTATGATAAAAAATTTCATGATTATTATTGGATATAATATTAGTGAGTTATCAATTATTTTGCAAAAATGTAAAAAAATCTGCTCCATAGAGGGTTCGAACCTTGAAGCAAGAGTATTATAACGGTTTTATCTTTCCATTGAGCTACAACAACTTTTATGTCATTAGATGAACTTTAGTGTATATATGTGAACCATCTACGCTAGCAAGTAATGGACCTCCACCATCCACTCATGAAGTTCGTTAAGAATTGTTGGACAACTGTAGTTTCTCTTTTTAATCTTAAACTATAGTTTCAAATGATTTCGACAAAATTGACCTACATCTCACATATGTCCTCGTCACTAAAGTTAGAGATGCTCATGCTAGTGTGAGATGTGTTGTACCACTTTCTCAAAATCATCTCAAATTATTTGGGGGTGTTTATGGAGCCAAGCTATGGTGTTGTGTGCATTTGTGTAATTTTTAGACCAAGTTTATCTATTACTATAATTATTTGTTGATTTACTCAATAAAAAATATTAAAAAATTACCCTAATGTAGCTAAAAAAATCTAAAAATTTGCAAATCGACACCTCCTTTTTAGTGTAGAATCTTGATAAAAAAAATTGAGTCAATTTAGAGAAAAGTGTTGATGCACATCCTCACAATGGTCCACATCTTTCACACATGTCCTAGTCACTACAGGTGAGAGATAATCATGATAGTGTGAGATGTGTAGTACCACTTTCTTGAAATCATCTCAAACTTTTTTGGGGTGTTTATGGAGCCAAACTATGGTGTTGTGTGCATTTGTGCAATTTTTAGACCAAGCTTACCTATTATCGTAATTATTTGTTGATTTACTCAACAAAAAATATTAAAAATGCCCTAATGCAGCTAAAAAAATCTAAAAATTTGCAATGACACCAACTTTTAGTGTAGAATCTTGACAAAATAAATTTGAGTCAATTTAGAGAAAGTGTTGATGCACATTCTCACAATGGCCCACATCTCTCACACATGTCCTAAATACTTGGTAAGAGATTCTCATGCTAGTGTGAGATGTGTAGTACCACTTTCTCGAAATCATCTCAAACTTTTTGGGGTGTTTATGGAGCCAAACTATGATGCTGTGTGCGTTTGTGTAATTTTTTAGAACAAGTTTACCTATTACTATAATTATTTATTGATTTACTCAACAAAAAATGTTAACAATACCCCTAATGTTGCTAAAAAATCTAAAAACTTTGCAAGGACACCTCCTTTTAGTGTAGAATCTTGACAAAAAAAATTGAGTCGATTTAGAGAAAGTCTTGATGCACATCCTCACAATGGCTTAAATCTCTCACACATGTCCTAGTCACTTAGGTGAAAGATGCTCATGCTAGTGTGAGATGTGTATAACTATTTTCTCAAAATAATCTCAAATTTGTTTGGGGTGTCTATGGAACCAAACTATGGTGTTGTGTGAAGATGTGCAATTTTTAGACCAAGTTTACTTAATCTTGTAATTATTTATTGATTTTCTCAACAGAAAAATGTTATAATACCCTCATGTAGCTAAAAAATCTAAAAACTTGCAAGAGCACCTCCTTTTGGTGTAGCTTGTTGATAAAAAAAATTAAGTGTCTTTTCCATTTGAAATCATTTACTCACCCTATTTTATGATCGAAGATGTCAAATTCGAGAATTTAAAATTGTGATAATTCGCACAAACTCCGATGGATAACTGACCTAAACAAAATTTATAGATCTTGATGAGTTCTACAATATTGACGTTGACCACTTTTTCTTTTGAAATCGTCTTCTATCTCAGTTTTGTCGCGCCTAGAGTTGTCGCCGCTCCAATCTTGTACCGCCAAGCGAAAATTCAAAACCATCCGTGTGGCCTTGAGCGCCAAATGAAAAAGAAATGGCCCACGCAACTCATGACTAGCCCCATGAGTCATGCTAATTAAAAGATATAAAAAAAGATCCCAAAGGATATCCACACCCACCGCACATCGTAACAACAGCAACACCATCTCCTTCTGCGCCGCCGCTCCAGACCTCGGTCTTCTCTTCTGCGCTACCTCTCGTAGGGCTGCAGTCCATCCGCTAGGCCTGACGCCGCCGACTGCCGCCTCGGACCTCGCCGCACCTAACGCCGCCGCCCGCTAAACGCGCAACCATCCACCAGACCTGCCACCCCTGGATCCTAGCCCCGCCGCCGTCAAACCCTAGCGCGGCCGCCCCATCCACCAGTGCCACCGCCTCCTTGTCTCCCCCAAGCGCTGCACCGCCGCCTCCAAAAATCTCATCGCCTTGTACACATCCAGCCAGCAGTTCTCATCTCCTGCTCCCAGCGACCACCAATTCTATTCGTATAGCTGAAAGTGGAAAAAAAAATTAACTGAAAAAAGGTCATTTTGCCTGTATGTGTTCGGCTATGAAGGTGCTTCAACCTCACGGATCTAAAGAAAATTGGTGCTTCAACCTAGGTACCACCGATTCTGCTTTTTAAGATCTCTTAGTTTTTTAGGCCTAAAGCTATTCTGTTGTGTATGTACAGAAGCGGGAGAGGTGAATCGTTGTGTGCCATTGACGACCTGGGATTTGTGTTGGTGATTGTCCAGTGAAGATCTAGCTAGTTGATTATTTTTCCATCTCATATTTTTATTCTGTACCGTGTGACCATTTCATCAAGTTTAGATTGCACACTGCATGCAACATGATATTATTAATCTGACTATCTGAAAGTCCTTGTATAGAAGGTGGGAGAGGGGAAGCACTTCCCGAGTTACCTTTGTTGAATTGCTTGAAAAATTGGAGCCAACATATACTGAAGGAGAAGTTCAGAATAGAAAAAAAACCTTGATTTCTCTATCTAAGGACAACAACCCATGACACCTCAGGTTTGTCTAATGTGCAGACCCATAACCAGTTTACTGAAATGCTCTAGTGCAAGTTGGATTTTCATAATTGTTGAAGCATTTGCTTCTCAAGTGATAGGTTTGGGGCTGGTTATATATGTATCGTATAAGTTAGTTCAGATAATGTATTTCGTTAGATGAGGTATTTTTTCTAAAAAAATCAGATAAGGTATTCTTGCAGTACTTGACTTGGTTATCCCTTTAGTGTGACCAGGATACTTGTTAACCTGATTTATATGTCTAAACAGGTTGCATGTCGATCCTTTACTCATAGTCATGCTCCTATCTTTTAGCACACAAGCTCTTGTCCAGCCATCTGGTGCACATTGAGTCTTTCTTGTGCACTCTGTTGTGCAGCCATCCAATGAACAAGAGCCTGTTTGTTATTTACATGATAAGGTTTAAATTGTTTGTTATTGTTCCTTTTGTCCTACACTAGTGAATAATTATAATTTGAGGTCTGGACTATGCATTTGATTGCCTAGTCTTGCCTTGCTCTTCCCATTCTGCTGCAACACTCCTTTGTTTTTTAACTAATTGATCCTTTATTTTTTTTCTTACTACAGGCTGCTGCTTTATGCTATAGTCAATCAGTCATATATGCCTTGTGGTAAGTATACGTTTCTCCTTTGACGACCTCTGCCATGCCACCTCCCAGGTCCAGCCCAAATCATAGAGCTTATAATCTGTTATAAGCATGTTGTGTTTAATTGCTTGATTACAGTGATAGTTTATTTTGCATGAACCTTGATGGCTACAAGCTAACTACTATGTGATGATCCTTTTTGTCCAGAACTTACTTAAACCAATATACATTATGAAATCTGTTGGATGCTAATAAGCTTCGTAGGTCATGTTTCACTTGCCTCCAGATATACATAGCAACAGCACTAGCTATATAGCTTTCAGTTCAGCATAGTTGTAGCTATTCAATTCAATTCAATTCAGTGAGGTACTTTTAGTAGCATCCCAACGAAGTCGCTAGATAGCACCATGAATCAATTCAGTGTAGTTTATTCAATAGCTAGCTACATAGCAACACTTCAGTTCAGTTTGTAACATGAGATGTTCAGGGTAGGTCATAAACTAAATTATACTAGATTCCTTGCAAGAGTATGCGTGCACATGTGTGGCTGCAGCTACAAATATCAGAACGTGAGTTCATGTCATCAAAGCATGACTGAGACTAATAGTAGAAGCTAGTTAGCATGTATTTATGTACCATTTATTCATGGTTTTTATTGACTGCAGGATGCTGCTTTGACTGGCTGTGTGCAAATGAAAAGAACTGTGAACTACTGCCGGCGACCACTACAGCCATTTGTTATGGGAGAAAATTCATGCTTTTAGACTGGGAAACTGTAATTACTGAACTGCTACCACTACATTAGCTACATGAACTAGCAGCAGCTCGCACACACGATGTTGTCCAGCCATCCTGTGGACAAGAGTATTTCTTGCGCACGCTATTGTGCAGCTATCTAATGAACAATTGTTTTATGTGACATGCACTTTTATCATTATATTTCTGTTATAAAGTTTTCATATTCTCAGTCACAAACTTTTATTAATTGCATTGAAATTAAATTGTAAAGCAGAGATTGAACCTTTATTATTGCTTTATTTTACGCAGGGATAAAGAGATGCATCTGTCCTCTGACGGTTACATAGTCACTTTATCATAGTAGTTAAGCAGTGCCATGATACAAGTTGTTATCGTTAGAAGCCCATAATTCTTAGTGTATGTATATGGGATGTAATAGTACATACTTGGGCTGTAATAGATGTTTTAGTCTTTGGAATGAGTTCAATTTTGTGGAGCACTATAATATTGGATCTATTTATCTATGGAATTGTTTAATCATTTCAATATTATTTGCAAATAGTAATTTCATATCAAAGTATGATGATGAAAAAAGAGAACTTCGTGACATTTATAAAATGTATTCTGTGGCGATTTCAAAATGATGACGCCACGCCCACGCCAAGATCCACGCCCGGCCGCCACGCCGATTAAGGAGATTCTAATTGCTCCACGTGGACCAATGAACAACGGTGGTGTAAGCCGCCATGTAACGCGACACGCCATCGACCACACGTCCGGCCCTACGTGGCAAACACCACCGATTATGACGATACCCTAAAGCAATTGGTGACCAAAACATGGCGTCATAGGACCTAACGGACGCCGTTAATGACGCCGCCAAGGCGGCTGTTAGATGACTGATGCTGACGAACACGGAGGCATAAACATGACAAAAACGGTCGTCAAAGACCGATTGCACATCTTTGACGATGGACTTATCGTCATTGAATGGAACAACATCTATGACCAAATTTGGTATTTTGTCACACATTAACAAATGTGACGCGACCCGATGGCGATATGATTTTCGTCCACAAGGTCGCCACAGAAACTATGTGACGTTTCGACACATATAGTGACCAAAGGTGAACGTCATCCATGATCATATTTCTACTAGTGCTTGTTGACAC
>JADLZK010000420.1:0-54145 GCA_015847255.1 Hyparrhenia diplandra | reverse complement strand
CGTGCACTGTGCATCCTTGCATTAAGGGGATGAAAGTCCTAGAAATACAACAGACCTCTATAGCTAATTGTGATTGTGAAGCATGTCAGGCAGTGATCCACACTGCTGTTTGGCATGTGGCTTTAATTGGAAAAATAGCCAATCTATTTTAGCCATGTCGAGGCTATATAAAGGAAATAAGGCAATTGATAATCCTAAAATTAAATTTCATGCCCTTTGTACACTAAACCAGGTTATCCTTTTTCACTTCAAACGTGTGTGCAAGGTGTAGTCAGCAACAATGCTAAGGCATAACAATCCAGTTACTGGATTAAAATTACCTACTTCAATGTATCAAGAATTGGCTTCAAGATGGGTTTGTCGGCTGGTTAATCTGGATAGAGCACTTAATTGGTCATCAACCTCTATCTGCAATAACCAAAGCCGGAAGATTCTTCAGATAAGAAGTAGCATGCAGCTTTGACCTCCTAACTACCATAATTTCAATTTCAGTAATGGGAGGATTAATGCACTTTGTAGCAAGCAACATACAAGAGAATGTATCTACTTCAGGCCACATGAATATTAAAAATAAATCATGATGAAGTCATGACATACATGTTTTTATAAGTAACCCACATGGTAGAAGCCTAAGTATAAGGAACTAAAAAATGAGAACTGTAGGTGAGTGCTAACCTAGCACCTCCATTAGGTACATATATATGAATCTAAATCTAAAAAAGAACCAAAGGGCCTAACTGCCATAATTTTTAATTCAGTTGGCACAATGTAAGCCTAGAACAGGCATGGCGATTAGTGTCCTGTAGCTTCAGGCAAAAGATGATGTCAAATGACAAATGCACGAGCATAATGACATGGTGAAACAAAAGCAACTTCTAAGTTTAAAATCTACTAAAATAGCAACCGTGAAAATCCAATGAGTCTCAACAAGACTGGGGGTAAAGAGATTTACCAGCAAGGCAAGATGAACCTGGTTCGGGTCAACCAATGAGGAAACCAAGCCAAGTTTTCAGACCAGTTACAAGGATGAAGTCAGAGACCTTATTTTGTTACGAAAATCTGAGACTTGGCAGGCCTAAATCTGAACCATAGAATCCCAACATTAAATTAATCAAGCAAGGTAAAATAATCCTACTATAGTAGCTGACATCAACCTGAAGGAAATCACTATGCAAAATACAAAGCCATCGCTAATTAGGCACTTACATTGTAGTCGTGTGCCCTGAGTGGAACCAGATAGGAAAAAGAATAATACATTCTTCAAAGCAAGACTAACACTAAACACATAATCTGCATCTATCACTACCAGCTTAGGATGATGGCATTAACCGAACATTTTTCATATAAATTTGCAGAGGTAGTGTATGCTTGCCTATGCATTTGATAGGCACTGGATGGTATGTATATAGGCACACGGGAATCGGGATCTATCTTTTAGAGTGTATATCAGAAAAATAATAGATCATGTGGTTAATTTATATATTGGTGAAAATTTCTCTTTTCCCTCAGGTGTACATGCTACATGGAGCTATTGTACAATGGAAGTTTTAAGCAGACACTATATCTTCATAATAGATTCGCAAAAAAAAATACATATAGAAAATGAAATCAAGGACTCTGAGATATAAGGTGGCAAAGGAGATATAAGGATCATTTTATTAAAGAGTGAATTGGAATCTATGTGAAAACAGGCAATATGTCGAGCTGGGTCAATGGCAGCAAAATATGTGTCTTTCAATAGAGTATTCATATAAGGCGCGAGGACAGTAAAGACTAAAGAGTGAGTTTATAGTGCCCACGAATCAGTAAAAGTTATTTAAAGGTATAATTTAAGCAGTTATATAGGGGTCATTCATGAATATGCCACTTCTAGGAACAGGAAGCAAAGAACAAAAACCTGGGTGTCACGGGGACCTAACCGAAAAAAAAACAAACTCGATTACTGTAGACAAGGGGCCTAAGTGGACTGGAAATAGGATTTCGGTAAAATAGAGGTTCTTTCGTGAAAAAACTGGACCAATCAAAATAATTGGGGTGACGTGGATGGTTTCCACGGGGAGTAGAATTTGGTCTTTACAGGTTTGGTCTTTATTAGGTTTCATTCAAACGTGGTGTATGGGCCTCGCCTGAGCAAACTCGCTATGTCGGAAGGGCATAGGTGTGAAACCGTGCAAGTGCTCCTAGGGATAGTCCCATATCGCGGAGACTAAAGTGCCGCTCGGAGTCTGGTAACTCCGGTTGCAACCTTTTGTGTGAAGCGAGGACAAAAGTGCAAGAGTTAATTAGCGGTGTGATCCATTCATCGTGTAGAGTGAGTCTTCGTCGTCATCCGGTCGGTGTTACATTAGGTAGGGCAGGCATGTTGCGGAGGGCATGTCGGGCGGGCTCGCCTCGCCGGCGCTAGCTCGCCACGTCGAGCAGGGCAGGGCAGGGCAGGGCTAACTCGCCGCGGAGGGCACATCGGGGCGTCTTGCATCCCGTGGAAGCCAACCGGAGGTGGGGAAGAAGCACCGATGGGAGGCGAGGCCAGACAGCGGGAGAGTAGGCGACAAATCGAGCATCGATGTAGTTGCGGAGAAAAAAAAAGGGGGAGTAGAGTAGGGGGGCCAATATAAGTAGGGGGTCCAGGGAAAAGTAGGAGACAAAAAAAAATGGAGAGTCTACTAAGCTGCTAGGAGTTGTGTTTTTAACTCCACTACCAAACCCAGGTAGGGTCAAGTAGGGTGTCTTCTTTGGAGATGCTCTTACATGTCATCAAAGCACACACCTCAAACTAAGAATGCATGTCATTTAAGCAGTTAAATACATTAATGCTTTCTTACATTAAGGAAATATTTTAAATTGAGAATACATTAATGCTTTCTATTAAACAAATACTAAAAGTATCTTCTCTTATGTTTATGTAAAAATATGCTTCATGTAAAGTGTTATTAATCAAATGAACATATTATTGGCCTTTCTCCAAAATATCTTACGGAAATTTCAGTTTAAGAATGTTCATTTCATTTTATGTTATATTGAGTCTTACTCTCCCATCCCCAAATAAATCAATTTTTAGAATATGTGTCAGTCAAACATTTTTTAGGTTTGACTAACTTTTGAAAAAATATTTATGGAATAAAATGAACAACCTATGAAATAATTTTATGATAAATCTAATAATACTAATATGACAATTATTTGGGATGCTTGAAAGGCTTTGCTCTTGCACCGCGCCCCCCAAAACCCTAGGGGCGCCGCCATCGGCTCCCGCCTTCCACCACACCTGGTCCCCTCCCTTCTCCTCGGCATCACGCCGGGGTTGAGGGAGCGAGGATCCATCGTTATTAATAAGTTTTTCCTAGCGGATCGAGTCTTCAAGGTTCAAGGTTTCTCCGGAGATCCAATCGAAGAGATTGGTCACGGCGTGGCGTCATCAAGATCATCGATGGAGCAATGGAGCATGTCGTTCTTCAGCGGTGATGGCAAGAGACATCACCATTGATGGAGAATAAGGTACTCCGGCCCTTCCTTTGTCTCGCTGTGGTTCTATGCAGCCATGGCGATGGGCTAGTGAGATTTAGTTTTCCAACGATATCTATCTGGATGTCGGTTGGACTTGTGTTCTCTCATGACGAATCTGGTGAAGTCAACGACGATGAGTTCGACGGCGAAAATGTGGAGGGCGGCGACGCTTTTTACAATTTCATTATGTTCGCATGTGGAGTTTTAGCAATTTACTTCTCTTTTTGCAAAAGTGATGGGTATGAGGATGACGGCGGTGGATGGTGAGATGGCCCCTGAATTCATTCGGATCGGAGCTTGCGTCCATGGCATATCCATTTGGGATGATGATCCTAGATGGTGGAATTTATGGTTTTTTTGCTGTTTTCTTGTCTCCCCATCAATGGAGGTGGAGTAGTTTGGTTTACTTTTATAATGAGAGAATGTAGCTTGCTTTAGTATCAATGGAATTTTCCTTATCGCAAAAAAAATAATACTAGTATGAGATCATAGTTTTTAATGGGTTTTTTTCTATAAATTCGGTAAAGTTTGAATTATAACAACTCTAGTAATTTATTTATTCAGGGATAGTGAGAGTAGTTTCATTTATCATCATTAGCCCTAAAATAGGCTTCCGTAGTCATGCTTTTGGCATATTATGCACCATTGTATGCTGTCTATAATCTTTTATCGAAAATACTTTTTTTTCTTCTTTTTTGTCAAAGTTTAAGTTCTCTCCAATCACACAACAACGCGCAAAAAAAATGTACCTAGTTAATTAAATGTTTGCCCCAGCTCACGGCAAGGCAACTGAGACCGCTATGTGTTAGTATATGACGCGGCCTTTGATCAATTCTAACACCTTCGTGGGTCCATACCAAGCAGGGTCTTCTTTTTATGGTCGATGTCATTTCATATACTATCACTGAGTTTTTTTAATTGGCATACTATGACTGAGTTATCTAAAAACAATAATAAACAACTAGCAACTTGGCCCGTCTAGCTCAGTTGGTAGAGCGCAAGGCTCTTAACCTTGTGGTCGTGGGTTCGAGCCCCACGGTGGGCGCGTCTTTTTTTTGGAGCAAATTTTTCTGAACTCTTCGCATTCAGGCCTTCAACGGATTTCACACTTATGAATGAATTCATTTTGTGCCCATTGACTGAGGAAAATTATGTATTTTTGCAGGAAATGTTTTGTGTTTTTATCAGCAAATTTTCTGAACTGTTCACATCCAGTCCTTCAACGGAATTCACACTTATGAATGAATTCATTTTGTGCCCATTGCCTGAGGAAAATTATGTATTTTTGCAGGAAATGTTTTGTGTTTTTTATCAGCAAATTTTCTGAACTGTTCACATCCAGTCCTTCAACGGAATTCACTTATGAATGAATTCATTTTCTGCCCATTGCCTGAGGCAAATTGTGACTTTTTTTAGGAAATGCATTGCAAAGTTACACAAAGTCCACAGCTTAGCACAACCTTGTTTCTTCTCTTCACCTAGAAAAGTTCCAAACACAAGGACACACCAGTCCATTTTGACAGCACCAAACTGAGAAACTCACCGTACAATTACGCCAGCCCTCCTACCTGAACTAGCTAGACCAAGTTTTTTCGCCTGTTTAGAACAGGGGTGCCGGCCTCTACTCCATAGCCACATCTACAATAATCTTGCCCATTATTTGCCTTAGCAGATGGGCAAACCGACGCCTTGAGGCTTCGGTTGCTCGAAACAAACTTACACAAACATAAAAACTGTTATAACGTAAGTACACAAAGACCTATCGGTACGGTACAACATCCATCTCCTTCTTCAGGTACATTACCATTTGCAGTAGTTTTGCACTGCTGTTTCCTTCCTTCATTCTGGTTTAATTACTTGTTTCCTGCATCGTTCTGCCGGGACCCTTTTGTGGGTTCAGTAACTGGCGACGATGAGCAGGCCGATGGCGGTGACGATGATGGTTGACGGCAAAAGCCGAAGCGGAGGTGGCTCCAGAAGGTGAGTTGTACCCGAAGAACTGTGCCCGCCGCGCCTGCTCGCAGACGATCAGGTTCGCCGCTGAGCCCAGGAGAGTGAGGTTGCCGGCCACCGTGCTGACAAATGCTAGTATGAGCCAGGCTTTCTTCTCTGACTCTGGGAGATTGCAGCTGCTGATGCGGCCACTCTTGTGCCCAGCAGCAGAACTGAAACGATTCAAGGTTCAGATAATATTCAGACGTTTTGTTTGGATAGATATATATTACTCCAGACTTGTAGTTCACTTTGGCTTTCTAGATATTTTGTTATGCATCTAGTTATAACTATATCTAGATAATAGTTAAACAAATGAATCTAGAAAAGCCAAAGTAACTACAATTTGGAACGGAGGGAGTAACTCTAAAACTAAGTTTCAGAACAACGACATTTCAGATATTAAGCCTCATCGTCAGTAACATTTGAAAACAAAACAACAGATTGAAGGTAATAATCAGCGTCAGTCAGGACAGGAGTAATACCAGTTGGAACATTTGAGGCCACATTTGAAAGCACAAGAATGACGACTGCGAGAAGCGCCGTGCCTTTGGCACTGTCGATTCTCAGTACGGTTCAACCAGCTCCCAGAGCGCATTGGGTATGCCAGTCCTGTTGAAGCCTTCGACTGTTATGAACATCCCACAGAAGAAGATCAACAAAGAGTATGACACCTGCAGGTAAATCATGGATCATAAGTGCATCATGCTTGGCTATATATCATCGATCACAGGTGAAAGAAAAATGCTCTAGTAGGAGCAGTTACAGTACCTTCTCCAGGCAAGCCTGTGCGTCAGTGAAATCGAGTGCGAGGAGGACGAGAGCAGCAGTGATGGCCGACCACGACATGTTGAGCCCCATGAGAAGCGCGACGAGCATCCCAAGTGTGGTGAGGTACACGGCGCTCTTCCACACGAGCACCTTCCATCTCTTCTCCTTCACGTCGGTGCCGTCCCTTGCCCTTGACGCCGTCGTCGGCGTCAGCCTCGGGCGCGTCCTCGATGATGACGCTGCGCTGGTGGCTGGTGGTCCTGGTGATCTTCCTGGGCCCGACACCGCCGCCGCCGCCGCCGTCGTCGCGCCTGTCCGAGACGGTGGACACCTCCACCATCTCCTGCGACATGCTGGAGGCGCGCATGGACCTGATGGCGACCTGGATGTCGCCCTCGGAGTTGTAGCTCCGGCTCCTCATGCTGTGCGTGTCGGCCCTGGTGAGGCTGTCGGTCCGGCGAATGGGCTCGCTGAAGCAGTCGGCGTCGAGGCCGCCGTTGACGGAGGAGGCGTGCGACATCCTTGCGGGCGTGAACCTGTGCGAGGTGATCTCTTCGTCGGCCACGACCTCGGGCCCCGCGGCGGCGCCGCCCCTCCTGGTCCTTGTCCGGCACGGAGAGTACTTCCAGTAGCAGAGCAGGATGCAGGTGTTGGTGGCGACGCCGACGATCATGGCCGGGAAGACGCCGATGAGGAACTGCCCGAAGGTGATGCCGCTCTGCACGGCGATGACGAGGTTCTGCGGGTTGCCGATGGGCGTGGCGGAGGATCCGATGTTGGAGCTGGACGCGAGCGCCAGCAGGAAGGGCTGCGGCGGCAGGTTGTTCTGGCGCGCGAGCTTGAGGATGAACTCGGTGAGCACGACGCAGCAGGTGTCGTTGGTGAAGAGCGCGCTGGCGACGGCGGACACGAGGCAGACGCGGAAGAGGGAGGTCCTTGCTGCCCCGGCTCCGCCACGCGAGCGCGCTGCCGAGGTACTTGAACATGTCGGCGCGCTCCAGGAAGATGCTGACGACCATGGTGCCGAAGAGGAGGCCGAGGATGGGGAGGTCGATGGCCTTGTAGGCTTCCTCGGGGGTCATGACGCGGAAGAGCACCATGAGCATGGCGCCCAGGAGGGAGCCCGCGGTGCGGCCCACGGGCATGAAGGGCACCGACGGGAACACGGCCAGCACCCAGAAGATGGTGAAGGCGATGCAGCCCAGGACCACCTTGTCCGTGCTCGCGAGCGCCATGGTACGTCTTGGCCGGGTGGGGGGTTCGGCGGCGGCGGCAAGACGGACGGGACGGACGGCCAATGCGATCTGCGTGGTCCGGGACGAGGGGCCTAGCTTGTTCCTGGCTGCCTAGCTAGCTAGATCCTGCAAAACCGGAGCACAGAGAATTAATCATCGTCAACAACAACAACAACAGGCAGTAGGTGTTAAAATGGCAATCGACCAGTGCGCGCAGAAGGAGATGAAGTGACTGATCGGCGTCAGCTATTTGGCGCTGCCGCGAGCCGGGAATATGCGTACGTCCTTGGGCCAGCCACAGCGACACTGGCCGGCGGCTGGGACCGGACGGATTGGAACCTAGCCGCGATCGAGAACCAATGGCCACCCTAGCTCTAGTAATAACTGTCACGTCTGCTAGATTAGATATGCAAGCTACCTCGCCGTGAGCAGTGCCGCGTGTATGCGCTGCAGTGACGATGCCGATGCAGCAGCAGCAGCGTTCAACACAACAAACCAGCTGAGAAGATCGATGAATCGATCGGGTCAGCAGATCAGCATGTCCAGAAATAGCTAGCTAGGCCCGCGGACGGCGATGCGGCACGCGTGCAAATCGAAGTATCATCGGTTGCCGCGTGCCGCCGCACCGCTCGCTCGAGTTGGTGACGATCGAGGGATGGATTGGAAGCGAACTCCCCTTGGGATGATGCAAGTGCTCACCTCGCCGCCGCCGTCTGCGCTTTTTACCCTCGCCTTGCCGAGCTCCTCCAGGTTGCGTTGGGGAAGTTGAGTTGGGACGGGTATTTATTGCTGGTCCGGCGCTAGCCGTGTGTGTCGTGTCCCCGAGATAATAGACCTGGCATCAGCCTCCGTCAACGGAGGACCCGTCTGGTTTGGTTTGGTATGGTGTGGCGTGGTAAAAAGTCAAGGACACTGCACTTTAACCCTAGAGATCGATCGACTAGAGAAGTACCGTAACCTTGTGAGTAACCTATGTCACTCATGTCATGTGTACGTTACCTATTACTATTTGCTTGTTTGTACCAATTCACGACGGTCCGACAACTGCCACAATTAAACTCACTCAACCTCCTATGATATGTGTATCCAGATCCTCCAATTTGTCGCGTCCTCGCTCTTCAAAAAAGTTTGTAGTAACTGTTAAGGAGAAGCATCCATGCACGCACGCACATATGGTTTGTTTTTTAACTAAGGTTGAGCGTAATTTCACCACGTAAGGGGATTTGTTTGATGAAAGAGACTGTTTATACGGTTTTTTTTCTTTCCTTAAACACTAAGCGAGTCTATCTTTTGCCAGTCGAATATCGGTCTCTTTTGAGGCATACCCTCTTTGCAGATAAGATGGTTTAGAACTTCAGCACTGGTGCCTATTATCAGATTGTATGGTTTCAATAATAATATAGAGGAATATAAAGACTTCATAATTGGTTTTGTGAAAACATCAACTCTGAAAATGTCATTTGCTTGTAACCCTATACAGACTAGAGAGTAATGTAACTCTGCACAGACTACCATAATCTTCTGAAATAATAACCATGTTACACGTGTCATATGTACGTTACCTATTTGCATCGCTAGCTTGTACCAATTCATCAGGAAATTAGTCCACCAGGTTACGTACTGTGACCAACAAATATATCACAACTGAACTCACTCCAAACTTCTATGGTACGTGTGTATCCGATCCAGCTCCTTTAGTTTTTGTCACATCCTCATTCTTTATCCATGCACGGACGCAACGTGTTTCGGTTTGGTTTGGTTTGGTTTTCTTTTTTTACTCCGTAACTCACAAGATTGAGCATAATTTCACTACCTAAGGGGCCTTGTTTGATGAAAGAGATTGTTTTCCTACAATTTCTTTACTTAAACTTTATATTCTGTATACCTTCTAAGGACACTAGTAAAGCAACTCATCTTTTAGCAGTCAAATATGTCTGTTTGAAGCTTATACCCTCTTGCAGATAAGAATTAAGATCACTCTGACCTACAGTTGGTTCAAACTTCAGCAGTGGTACCTCTATTATCAGATTGCATAGTTTCAAGAATATAGAGGAATAAAGTTTCAAACATCTACACTATATATTGCGCTTCACGAAAACATCAACTCTAATAACTTATTTTAGAGGAATGTTATTTGTTTGTAATCCTAGAGAGTACTATAATTCTACAGAGAGTATCATAATCTTCCGAATAACTCGTTTCAAAAAAAAAAAAAAAATCTTCTGAATAACCATACATACGCATGTATGTCACCTATTGGCTTCTACAAATTCATCATGAACCCAAGTTATTGTGATCCAACAACTACCACACTAGAACTTACTCAACCTTCTATCAATGGGACCATATATGTCCAGCTCCTTTGTCCCATCTTTTACTCTTCATCAGTGTGATAATAACTGTTAAGGAAGCATCCATACATATATGGTCGGTTTTGGTTAGATTTTGACTCAAGAGTAAAGACTTTCACTACCTATGCGGTTTGATGAAAGAGATTATTTTCTAAAAACTACTTTCCCCCCTTTTAGTTAATAAACAACCCACCTTCTAAGGAAACTAAAACAACCCATCTTTCTCAAACCTCTAGTTGAAAGATACTCCTTTATACATATAAGATCAGTCTGACCTAGCTAGATGGATAAATGTCATTTTTCCCCACTCCCTGAAAAGTATCTTCTTTTTAGCTGAACATAAATGTCATTTGTTTGTAACCCACAAGAAAAATATAATAAACTTTCTAATAACCCTATGTTAGTATATATATTAATTACAACATCATATGTAACCTTATTGTTATGGATTCATCATGTACTTTGAATAAGGCCTTGTTTGGAGGTTGTCGGATTCACCTCCATCCACACAAATCCAATGCAACACATGTGTATCGACACAAATCTGACTATGTCCAAACAAGGTTTTACTATGGCCATCTTATCCCTGAATGATACCCACTTAATTATACACGGAAGAGAACCAGAGAGAACAGAGATCCAACTACTCTGTCCAGTCTTCAGTACATGTCATTAGCTGTTAAGGAAGCATCCATGCATTCACATGTTATACCAAGTGTGCATAGCAACTATCTCGTGCTTAATTAGCTAGTGGTCTAAGTACGGATATCAGGGCATTGTGTTGACTTGGGCTGAGTGGAGTCGTCCCTTTGGTTCATGTGACAAAAGGCAAATGGCTTTACGTATCCTCACTCGGTGGGAGGGGGATGGCAACGACGAAATAGATCCTAAAAGAGGTGGTGCTACGAAATAGATTCTTCTCACTCATTGCAGAGGCACCTCCGACAATGCAGGCATTTCGCGCTGAAACAGGGTGGTTACTATGGCCACATGGGGGCGCTCCGTGCAATGATACACGGCAAAAAGAGAACTTGTCGCTTCTGTGGAAGTGAGAAGCTTTCGATGGACCAATCATCGCTTTCTAGATCAAGTTCTGCAGATCGAATGCAGCTATAGTACTCTAATGCTCCCTCCAACAATGAAGAACAGAGCCTTTGTGTTGTGGCAACCACGTAGATCGCCAATACCAATGACATGCAAAACTGCTGAGGATAAGTGTCTGAATGGGTAGAACAGCGCATCGGCAGTGAATGTGATGACATTTTTGGTTTCAACGCACTGACTAGTAGTAGGGTAAAAAAGGGCACGTTTGAGATCTGTTGGGTTTATTCAAGCCAGCAATGATGCCGAGCTGTGATCGAGTTCCAACTTACAAGTTGTTGGAAGAAAGTAAGTGTTTTTTTTTTTTTGAGCAAGGAAGAAAGTAAAAGTTGTGGTTCCATTTTGGGTCCATGTGTAGTCGCCAATCGCTACGGTTCACCCATATAGATCGGGTAGACGTACTCATGTATAGATATTCCTATTATTGTGATTTCTCCACCTCTGTCCGCGTGGTCTAATCACGTGAACGACCTAGAAAATAAAATTGGGGTCATCAACACATATTAGGTATTCTTATTATATTATTTATTGTCATTTTTTTGCATTTTTCGTCGCAGTCGAACTATGCACCACGACGATCGCTGGGGTCATCGACTCATGTACAAGTATTCTTGTTATATTTATTATTGTGATTTCTCCACCTCTATCGGATTTGTCGAATCACGCGAACGCCTAGGAAATAAAATTGGGGTCATCAACACATATATAGGTATTCTTATTATATTATTTATTGTCATTTTTTCGCATCTTTAGCCGCAGTCGAACCACGCGAAACGACGACCGGGAAATGGAATTAGGGGCATCGACACATATATTGGTATTCTTATTACATTATTATTGTGGTTTGTCCACCTCTTGGTTGCATTGGAACCACGCCAACTACGACCATAGAAATGGAATTAGGGTCATCGACTCATATATAGGTATTATATTATTTATTGACATTTTCCGCATCTTTTACCGCAGTTGAACCTAGCGTGGTGACCGCAAAAGTAGAACTGAGGTCATTGAGACTCATATGTAGGTGTTCTTATTATATTATTATTGTGATTTTTCCACCTCTTCGTCGTAGTCGAACCAACCGTGGAAATGGAATTAGGGTCATTGACTCTGTATACTCCCTCCATATTAGAAAAGGAGACGTTTTGGATAAGGTTTGGGTCAAACATTGAGAACATAAATCATGAATAACTTTTAAGTCATTGAGTTTAGAAATGTGAAAATCATATCAATAGATTTGTCTTGAAAATTACTTTCATAAAATATACTACATATATAACTTTTCAATAAATATTTTTATAGAAACGATAAGTAAAAGTTATTTTTTGAGGCCATGTCGCTGTCCTAAACATTTTTCTTTTCAAGTATGGAGGGAGTAGGTATTATTCATATTCTATTATTATTATTATTATCCCACCTTGGATGTTTTTTTTAAGGAAAACAGGAGGGGAGCCCCTACTGTACTTTTATTAAACGTACTTAAAGAAAGTTCTTACAACAAAGCTTAAGAAACAAAAAAAGAAAAAAAAAAAATTAAAAGGATTTCACAAAGAGGTCTATCCATCTATCAAACCGAGCAGAGAGGGAAGGTTTACTTAACTAGAGCTAATTCTCTTTTGAAGATTTGCTTGACACCATAACCTTGGATGTTTTTGAAAATTTGTTACCATATCTCTAGGACGACGTTTGACGATCATTTGTACTACTACTGATGACCCTACACGTTTTTTTCTTCTCTCAGCTGTCTTAACACCGGTACCAACCGGCAATAAAATAGGTTGACCAAGTAGGACTCTGTTGACCTGCTTATGTCGAGCCGAGACACACGATCAATTAAGCTGGCGCGAGCGTGCGACGACTGTATATGCAGCTCGGTCGCCCGGCTCTGTTCACGCCAGCGCCAGTCCAATCCGGTCGCTGGCTGGTTGCTGCCACGCCACAGGGACGCCTGCAGGCTCCAGGCAGCTGGCCTCTGCGGTTCTACCTCTCCTGTCGATCTTCCACCAGCAGCCAGCACACGCTGCACACCACAAGCAGCTCGCGGAAAAAGTCGATCGGAAGTCAAAGCCCGCAGAAAACCAACTGTGGCCACGCACAATTTATCTACTAAACCGACCTTGTTTTACAATAAATCGATCGATCGTGCGGCCGGGATCTATCGGGGCTTGCAGCAGTTTGTTTGATGCAAAGAAAAAGGAAGGAGGAAATTCTTGACGACATATCACATCTACTATACCAGAAAGTCCAAACGAGCGAGGGCAACAAGTACGCGATCGAGAGATCGACCCATGGATGGCGATGCTGTGCGCTAGCATGTGGACTGACAGACCGTGATGGCCATGGCGACCCGGCCTGATCCGTTAGTTCCTTGAGGGTAAGTGTAATAGCTGTTTTGGTTGTTCCTTGAGGGTAAGTGTAACCGCCACGGTTGTAAGGTCACGGTTAACCGTGGCGGCAAGTAGCTGGCGGGCCAACCAAGCACGGAGGCTCCGGCCGTCCAGCGGCAAGGAGCTACCAAAGCTATATATATAGAGTGTGCGGCGCGGGGGAGATGACACGTCGTTAGCTATCGTTTGGCCATTGCCCGTGTCACCGTGTGCAGATAATGCAAAGAGAGACCCTAGCTGCTAGTACGGGTACGGCTAGCTAGCTAGGCAAGCGACGAAACGTGAAAAGATGGAGTGGCCCTAGCTCGTGAGCTAGCGCTCACGTACGTCTTGGGTCACCACAATTTAACCGAACAGGTACGGGTGTCCGTGTGTGTGATGAACCCAACGGCCCATGCCTTTTCATGGCCTTTTCGATCGGCTGCGCACTCGCTATCGCCCATCGGAGGGGTGAAGGTGACGGATGGACGCAAGCAGGGGCGTTGTGTAGTAGCGGTTAACATAACACTGCACTGAGCAATCCTCAGTCGGCTTGTTTCGGCTTATTTTATTTTATTCACAATACTATTAAAATAACTAAAATCAATCGGTTTATTGACCAAAGAAAAATGTATTGGGCAAAGGTTCTTGGAGTTGCTCTTGCTATCTTTTGAAACCCTTTGTTATATCAAAATATATACTATATTCATTCATAATTAACATAAATCGATGTTACAAGATATTATAACAGTGATTTTTTTTTTTTTTTTTGCAAGTAGAAATTATTTTTCTATTTGAAGTATGTTAATCGTGCTCCTCTCTTTAAAGTTATATATGTGTTTCCACTTCTTTCGTTTCTCCTTTTGTAAACTGAAGCGCGCATGCAGTAATAATCAGATAAACGCACTAGCGTGGCTTAAATCCTTCTACGACGTACCTTCCATGACTTCGTATGCAGAAAGAACACGAATCTCGTCTCATTGTTTTAAATTTCCAAAGGAATTCAGCATGGTTAATTAATTAGCGGTTGAATTCACTACTCTGAGAAACTCCGCCGGACGTTGTACGCTAACAGTGATATCACCAGTCTCGGCTCGAAAAATCTTCACGGGATCATACGCACCAACGGTTAGCCGACAGCAAGATTATAGCATGCAGGTGTACGTACGACTAATACATGTATCCGAAAAACCCGCCAAGAATTGATTTTGTCTAGAGGACCAGTACTAAACCCACGTATATATACGTACTGCATGCATGCACATGTGTATACATACATACATGCATGATGCATCTACGCTGCACTCAACGCAACACATATTATCATCATTCGAGATGCGCCCGGACATGTTATGCATAGATTAGATTAGAAGTACGTAGTTTCAAATCAAATTGACAAAAATAACATGCATAAAGTAAAGGAAGCAGGTCTGCCAGCAGGAGTAGTACTAGAAAAACTTACATTTGTCTCAGTGCAGATCAGCAGCTAGGTATCCATGGACGCTACGCAACCACGCCTCTCGCTCGCTTGCCGCCGTACCGTACGTGTGGAGATCGAAGATCACGGAGGTCAGCAGCAGCATCCATGCCTGCGTTGGAGAAGAGGCCTGCAGAAGAGTAGCTAGGAGGGGTATCTTGGGATGATCCGGATATGGATTTATAAGGATTTCTGTGTGGAGAGCCGGAGAAAGTCTACTAGTGCTGCATGCTTGACGTGGCAGCAGGTCTCACTGGGATTGGGATATGGCCGGCCTGGCCCGGTGGTGGCTGCTGCGGGCGTATAAATAAGCGGCCGGGAGGCGCCGCGCGTTGCGTTGATGAGCTGTGTGGCTTGGAGTTCCCTCTTAATTTCCGCTTGTACTTTCCATGCGTGTGATTAAGCCCTGCTTTTGACACTCTTGGTGCTAGCGGCCCAGCAGTTCGTTGTCTGACAACGAAACATTTGTTGGGAGACAGAAAATCGATCGGTCTCAACCAGCAGATCATCGACGAGAAGCTACTCATTCAGTCGTTGCCCCTGCAGCCGAATTTGCAGGCGTGGCGACCTTGTTGCTTAATTTAGTTACTCCGGTCTCGTGTTTCACAGCTTCGGCTGCCACACGGATTTATCCAGCGTTTGGTTAATTAGTGAATCAATTGTGCCTGCCACAAGACTTTCTGGCTTCATTTCTTTGTTATTTCCTCCGCCTAATGGTCTGTGACACCACGACAAGTGCGACTGATGGCTCAGGCCAAACAGCCCCGTGACATACTACAAATTTGAGTTTTAGTAACGACCCAAATCTTACGTAGAGAATGTTCATGAATCTAAAGTCGCCTTTTACAAGTCTGTCCCAGAGTAGAAATTCATTTAATTTGTAGAGGTGACTGTTGTTTTCAATTGTCTCTACAGATACCTGAGGCATTATGCTTTCAGTTGTACGTGAGGTTCCCCTCGATAGTGAAATGTCTATAATGTCTTTGTCCATCTCGAGGATTTGTCGCCCTTGTCTCGAAAGATACTCATAGGTGTGGTTTTGCGTGTGTGCATTCTTAAGGATGAGTGTGCTTGCGTTATTATGTGTAATTAGAAAAATGTCCCTATCATTAGAGACATCTCTTGTAGCTGTCTCTAGAAATCCTTCAGAGACGATTGGTTCTAAAGCCGTCTCTACAAATAAGATATGACATAATAGAATTCAAAATTTTCAAACAACTTTAAACGGAGAAATTACCAAAACCAAAATTGTAAATCTCGAAAAGCTATACAATATTGTAGTCGGTAACTTTTCTATTTGAAATCATCTAATGAAGAAAAAATACGCTCAAATTTCTTACATTGAATTCAAAATTTTCAACGATTTCGGATGGAAAACAACTAAACCCAGAGGTATATATCTCAATGGTATCAATGAAAAATACTCGTTTGCCATCCTCTCTCATCTTCCCCAAATCTTCTTCCACGACGTAGCACGCCGGTGAGATGTAAGGCTACGCGGGTCGCGTCGCCGGAAGAGCCTCGACGGCCGTTTGCGCCCGTGAACCGCCACGACCATCTGGCGCTTGAGAGCTGCCGCCACCACCAAAGATCGAGACGTGGTGCTGGGGGCGGAGGTCGCGTGGGACCACATCGGGGGCAAGGGGCACTACCGGGCATGTCATGGAAGAGGCACCGGCGGGCTTCCGCGCGCCGAAGCCGCCACTTAGGTCCGCACCGGGGCGGGAGGCCACACGGTGTCACGCTCTGGGAAAAAGGGCGTTGTCGGGCATGTCGGGGATGAGGCGTGGGTCAGGCATGGGTGCCGCTTCGACGGGAGGCCGCGACGAGGCCGACAAGGGTGCGCCACGAGGTTGCACCGCCGGGGATGGTCGCTGTGGGTGGAGTAGGGGCCAACAGAATAGGGAGAGTTGGGGAAAAGTAGAGGCCCAACAAACTTGGGGGTGTAGTAGGGGTTCTGCTTGACCCGTTTTTGCCCCACCACCCCCAAAATCTGAAGTAGGGGCCAAGTAGGGGGGCATTCTTTGGAGATGCTCTTAAAGGTGATACACACGCGAAAAATCATGTCACATCTAATCTGAAGGCAACTGGCGCCTGGTAGGGTGTTCCTTGAATATAATATTGTTATATTTTATGCACAGATTTAAGTTTGTGGACATTGATTTGTAGAGGCAGGTCGAAATACAACGTCAACGATTTATCATTGCCAAGTATAGAACATGTAGTGATGTGGGTCAAATTTTGGTCAAACTTGAGATGATTTGACTCTCCAAGATTCTTGGATTGACTTATAATTTGGAATGGAGGGTGTTGGTATTTTTTAACGCACACGTATAAATCCGCAGAGCGCCGCGGAAAGTACCGTTGTAGCTTTCACCCTGAGTATTCGATTATCGATTTCCACGAGGGAACGAGGAGTGAACTAAAAGGGATCAAATACGTCCAAGAGATAAGATATAGAAAGATAATTTTTGTAGGTAGAGAGGGGTTCTCTAAGTACCGAGGTTCAGGCTTACTAAACTTTACTTACTTCGAGTAGCTGTTTCCTTTCCGATTCTCGAAAAAGACCTGGAAACGGTGTCGGGAGAAGGCAGCCAAAAGCTCTACGAAAAACACCAATACGTACGTGGTGGACTACAAAGGCCTGGTCGGAGCTGTCACCCCCGGGCTACCACAACTATTCCGTAGCATTGGGCGCAATCTCGTGTAAACTATAGCCCGCACACCATGTCTACGCTTAGCGGTTACTGAAACTAGTTTCACGTAAAACTAGAGCCTTCGGTCAAACGGAGATCCAAAGTAAGTAAAAATAGAATAAGAACTGAATTTAGTCAAATAATAATCAAGAAATTACCATAAGATAACCCGGTATTACTCACAAAAAAGTCGGCTCAGTAGAGGTACAAGGTTGAGAAGGATCCGACAAACCCCAAACCCTCCTCTTTACTCTTCCCTCTCCTCTCTTCCTCTTTTCTAATCTATACAACTAGGTGAGGAACACCTAGAGGGACACCACTACATTGTATAGGATTTGGAATTGAAGCTCAAATGTGAAGTGTAGTGTGTTGTGTGTGTAGTGTGCCCCTCAATTTATAGTGGAGGGAGGAGGAGAATGGAGGGCTCTCCTCATTCTAGGAAGGTTTCGGGAGTTTTGGCGGGAGTTCTTGGCGCCATCCCGAAAAGCACCACATGCAAACGCCTTCTCTCCTCCGGGCTGGTCAAGGCAAAGCGGCGGGTTCGAGTCTGTCTTGCGCGGCCGCGCCGGGCGGCGTTCGGCGTGGGTTTGGCCCACCTCGCCCGCGTTTTTGGGGTGGGCTTGTGGCCCATTGTAGGTCGCGTCCTTTGGGGGTGCTTTGGCCCGGGTTTGCATCGGATTTGGCCTCGGTGGTGCTCCCCTTGTCCTAAACGCAGCTTCGATGTGCGCTTTCTAGCTTTATTTGGCGTACTTTTACCCGCTTTCCACGTTTATACCTACAAAATATATTTTCTTCGAATACAAGTGGAACTAGATTAATAGCAAAGGTTTGTGTGGCAAAAGTACGTTATTTGTCATGTCATATATGCATATTGATGGTCATAAAACATGTAATAAAAGAGCGTCCAACAGAGGGTAACATCACCGTCCGGTCCAAATCTAGGCCAAATTTGAATCCTACAAAGAGGAATCCCCCATCACCGCTAAATCGACATATATCGCTATCATTTCCAAGTGTAGAACATGTAGTGATGTTGGTAATGGCTGTATGTGTGTGAATACCAAAGTATCCTTCCTCGGTATCTGATCCTCCTTTATCGGGTAGTTACACACTTTTTTTAGTACAATAATGCCCTCTACCTACTACAAAATATATCAAAATATTCTTGGGTTCAACATGGTTATAGTCATGGAGCCTGAAGGGACATTCACCAATAAAACCACCTTATTCAAATGGGTCCTTCTTGAGCCAGTGTTGGGTCGCCTCGCTCTTTGGACCTCCTTTGCTGAGGACATTGAGGGATAAGTCCCGAAGGGTCCCTTTTGCCATGCACACAAAGCTTTTTGTGATGTCTCTCGAAGAGTGTTGGGACGTATTTGCACTTACAATTAAATAATGACATGTACATGTGGAACCAAGTGAGTTGTACACTATGAAACTGTAGAAATAAGGTCACCTTATAATTAAAGTTCACATTCATAGGTGTCCATCAATTTGTTTAGCAAGTGATTGAAGAAGCAGACAAGATGTGGGTAAGGGGAAAAAACTTAGGAGATAAACAAGGACGATTCTGCATTGTGAGAGCTATTACAATACTTGTGCTCTTAAGCCTTTTTATTCTAGGAGGTGTCTATATAATAACCGGTTGTTTTAAATCTTAAAAACAACCGGATATTATCCTTCCACTTATAGTGTAATATAACTATATTTACACCAATTTGCTACTATATTTACAATGACCTTTTCAAAGTAAGTTATTGAATAAAGTGGTGTAATTTGGGAGTAACATGAGGCATAGAGGAACGAAAAACAGAGAACAAGGAATTAGGGCCGTCGGGGCAGAGGGCCGGTCTGGAGGATGGTGGTGCATGGTTGCCTGGGGGTGGCCAGGGCGGCTGTGTAGGACCGCCTAGGGGTTGCCAGGGCAGCGGTGTAGGACCGTCGGGGTAGCTCCAAAGGCCGGCACTTTGGGGACACAGAGGGCGCCCGGTGGCGGTAGGGATGTCGTCGTAGGTTGGTCGGGGTTGTGGGGGGGGGAGCGGTGGCCTGTGGCGACAGAGGCGGCCTTGGGCCTGGGGCAATGCTAGAGGTTGGCATGCGGGTGCGGCAGCACATGATAGAGTCAAGCGAGGCAAAGAATGAAAAGGAAAGAAGAAAGGATGTGGTAGAAGATCGGATGTTCCATATAGCATTCAAATTTTGGTTCTCGAGTCCCCATAGCTAAATATTGGGTTTGGGGTCAAAAATCCAGCTCCAACAGACCCCTCCTAGGGACCCCGTTGACGCAAAAAGTGGTCACACCAACACACTTGGCAGGTTGAAAGACTTGAGCCTCAACGAACCGAACGTGCTAATCAATTTGACCTGCAATTGACAAGGAGAAGTGAGCTTATCAGTAATTACGAGTGGAACATGTCATACAATTCCAAGAAGGTGACTTACAGAGTAAAAATCATGCATTGACCGATAAAGACTCATGAAACCGGCTAAATCTATACAGATACGTAAAGCTTGAGCATCAAAATAGCTGATTCAAACGAGCCGTGGGACAAAACGTAAAAAAGCAACATAAGTGTTTTCTAGGTCCTTTTTGCTACAATCGATCAAATGTGTGCATTTAATCGGTTATCATAGCTTGTCATGACATAAAAAAGCAAGATCGTTCCATGAATATGAACATATATTAGGGATATCCAACAATCTCACCTAGATATAAAAGATAGAATGCATGCATGTGTTGTTCAATGCCTAGACATTGAGAATTCTCATATCTAATCCAACCGTGAACGCCTGGCTTTCCTAAACCTCAGATGCATCCAAGCTAGACATATCCACAAGCATGCCATACTTATGAAAGCGTAACCATGTTAGCTAAAATTGCCAAATCGGGGTCCATAAAGCGTGAACAAACATATCTAAACATAATTAAAGCTTTGCATGGCTAAACAAACCGGGTAATCTAGCGGTTATCTATTAACTGTCCACTCTAATCACATCTAGATATATTCGAACCCACAATGTAACGATCTAGATTGATAGACTCGCCAATAAGCACGTGAAAATGACCATCAAGGGTAAAAGTAAATGAAAAAAGATCGAGACGATCATAATCAATATAGATCTATCTAAGGCCAAAGTGTTATCAATCTAGTCAGGCAAAAGGTGTGTTCATATGATAAATGTAAACAAATCTGAGCATAAACATTATAGGCAACTTAATGAATCTACTAGACTTAGCCGGATCTAATAGACCAATAACTCAATGCTAAGGCTGGTCTCGAAGGCTAGCGGCCCTAGCGACGCGGAGCGGATCACCAGAAGCTACAGAAGAACTCGAGATTCGACTAAAGGACTCGATAGGTGGCCGGAGCAGGTTGTTTGTTATATTGATTGGATGTTGTCTTTTACAATGGTCGTGGCTTACATATTTATAGCTCAAGGCTTCATTTGAGTCTACACGTAATACGACTCTAAACAACAAGGAAAACAAAACCCTAATTTGAAGATAACTTGGCCTCCAATTTTTCCTTTCTACTTGGAGTCCGCAATGTTGTTCCGTTGATCTGGCGTGGCCGATTGATCCGCTGTAATACCCTCATTCTTGGCTTTGCTGACGTGTCAAACTACCATTACGCGATTTGGCTCTTCCTCAGGTTTAATTGATCCCTGATGATGTCAACTTAGTCAACAACTTCCTTCTCTTTCAGCAAATTCACCCATTTTGCACACGCCGAAAATCTGGTTCGCCACAATTTTTGGGCTGGACATGTGTATCCCTATGACCGAAATCTGGTGTCAATAGACCCCAAACTTGTTGGGCCAACAAAATTGTCCCTCACCCAACAAATTTGTTAGGCCAATAGCTCGGACCCCATCCGAGCGATGCTCCCCCACGTCGTACGGCCTCCGCCTTGCGGCGGCCCAGGACATGGCACAAGAGCAAGCACGGCGAGTGTCTGCCCAGCATGGCTCTACCCTCTTGGCTTCGGCGAGCATGAGCCCATGCTTCGCCGCGCATGAACTAGCTGCACCCCGACGCACGAGACCCTCCTCGGCTCTGCAACTTGCTTCCCCTCGACATCTTTGCCGGTTGGGCAGGGAGCCCCGCTCCATCGCACGGGCACGCCGCCCCTCTTTGCTTGGGTGTGCCACTTCGCCATGGGTGCCCCTCGCTCCCATTTGTTGACATTTCTTAGCGCAATCATTAGAAACAGGTTTAGAACCCATCTCTAATAACGGGCGCTAAATGTGCCGTTGTCATTCCTAAGTGAAACCACCATGTCGGTGATCATACTAGGAACATCAACGGTGATAGACCTTGCCAAAATAGATATTCATCCGCAAGCGCACGGATCTATCAATGTAGCATTTCACCCGGAGATATTCAGGGTATCGTTATTTATATTTTCCCAAAGGAAGGCATGGTGGAAAAGGATCTAATAGAGACATGAACAAGATAACATGCCTCTGTAATGGACCAATGCTTATAACAGGGATATAAAGGAATGGTAACTTGATAACTTGACACACTCACTCAAGCCAAACTCAAGGATAAAGATAACTAAGGAATAAAGAAAGATCTAAGTGGAGCATACAAATTTTAGTAATGGTTGTGCATAGAACCAGTTGATAGTCATGTAACACGCATGAGTAGGAGGTCAGAGCTGAGAGTGAGATGGACGGGGAGACCCCACCGTGTCTCTGCTACCCACCAAGGCATTTACTTAACTCCTACACGACATACGAACGTGGGGGATTACAAGGGACTACAAGGCTGTCACGACGCCGCCTACCCCCTCGGCCGGGGCATGCCATCATATTTGCAGGATACCTAGCATCCGGACACCACGCCCGCATACAAGGACACTACTCAAGTCCCCCATGGTCCCCACCCTACGAATCGACGGAATAGAACACGAGCAACCCCGAAGGACACAACGAACCGCCACCTCGGCACAATCCCGACATTACTCAATTATATTGCATGAATGGTTTAAGCATAAAGTTCTATGACGATATCATAACATGGAAACTATAGACTAGTTCATATGTCATGATCATGTCAAGAGAACAACATGTTAGATCATAAGATAAATCATGAAGCATAGAAATAACATGAAGATTCTAATTCTAATGCACAACCAAGATAAGATAAGAGCAAGGCCTTTTTTTTCCATTAACGGCAAAACCGAATTTCATTACTTTTCGCAAACGAAATTACAAAGTTCATCTACTTTTATCGAACGCGACAACCACCCCTCAACTAAGCTAACACAGTAACCTAGTTGATGGGCAACAATTCAAGGCCACCCGCAAACGGCCCCGCACACAATCGATTACTGACACTGAAAGTAAAACGACATGTTTTTGAATAACAAGCAGCTATGCTATGCATCGATAGCAAAAGGCAAGAACTTTAGGCCTCCAATCTTCAGGAACTTGCACCGCTGTAGGGATGATCTCGCATGTCTTGTTCATTCCCAGGAACCTTGTGGAAGGATATCGCCGTCATCTTGATTACTTCAGCGCCCGCCTCCACTTGAGTCTTCAACTCCTCCTTAAGCATACCTGCCCAAAGATGTAATGAATGAGCACATCAAGATTACAATCTCGGCAGAGATTGTACACGTTTGTTTTCAAAACAAATGAGATTTCACGGTTTTCCAAATCGCCAAAGAAACAAAATGCCAGACCAAACATATGCATACTCGGTGCTTTTGGTAAGATTTTTTGGATCCAAGGCCAAAACTGGTTAAAAATCAGCTGGTCTACAATCAACACCAAAAGCAAAAGCAATCAAGCTCCACACATATTTTGCTGAAGCACATTGGAAGAAGATATGATTCACACTTTCATTCTCTAGACAGAAGGCACAGAGAGGAGAGCCCTTCCACTTCCTTTTAGACAAATTGTCTTTAGTCAGGATTGCATCCTGATTTATGAGCCACATAAAAAAAATTTCAATGGAATTTTAGCTTTCCAGATTAGCTTCTTATTGGCCCCATATTCATGTCTACTCAACATTTTATATGTAGACCTGACAGTAAACTTGCCAGATTTTTCTAAATTCCACTTAGCCTTATCTTTCTCCTCATTTAGGGCACAGCAGAAAGTTATGTCATGCAATCTTCTTAGCTAAGTTTGCATTTCCTCATACAACCATCTCCTGAATGTGAGTCTCCAATTTTTCTTTTTTTCATTTCAAAGAATGATAAGAGCAAGGCCTTGGAAGAATACCACAAATATATTCATACCGAGAATCCATCTTCCAAGGAGCCAAGCCCTCCTTGGTAGCTTTACCTAGCTCCACATCCTAACCTACTAGGTAGAGGAAGAAGGAGAGTGGAGAGGGAGAGAGTGGCTCTTCTTGTGAGGTGTGTGTCAGTGAGAGGGGAGAGGCCATCTATTTATAGGAGGAGGGTGGAGGAATAAACCATGGAATATTCTCCTCCTAATGGCATAAACCGCCTCTACACTCGTCCAGTGTTCACTATCCCGCGCCACGCACCCTCGCACCATCGGTTTGGACACTTAATGCACCGCCGCCAAAGTTGGGCCGGAACCGCCACAAAGAGGTGATAGGGTCTGGCCCGATCTTCCTTGAGGTACGTGGTAAATCGATTGGTGGAGAACACGACGTTGACGGTCCGGCCGAATCAACACAAACTCGACCCCGCAACCGCTACACCACAGCTCCAATGGTTATCAACCAAGCACGACTTGATTGACCTCGCCAAGAAGGCTTTCCTACAAGCGAATCGAGAACACAAGCAAGAACAGTTAAGAACGCAATCTGAATATTGCAAATATGAATGACGAACAGAATTGATGGGGTTCGAGCTCGGATCACAAAAGGACTAATCGTCACAGGTGTGAAGAACACCTAACGGGGCCTTGGATTACTGTAAGCGGAATAATCTTCACGGTTACAATGAATCAATCAAGTTTCTCGAAGGAAAACTCAAACTAAACAAAACCCGACTCTAACCAGCGGCGGCTACTGAGTTTATAACGTGGATAAGGAATCTAGGGTTGGGGGCGACCAGCACGGAGGTGCTCACAACTTGGGCTTAAGGCCCGACAAGATACATGGCCAAATTGGCCCAAAACAGTGACGCGGCACCTTGCCGTGGTCACACCGAATGATCCACGGGCCATCTGGAGCTGGGACCAGATCCAAAACGACGGCGTCATCGCCCCCTTCCATAGAGTCCAAGATCGCCCGCTTCGATATCGTATGAGGGAGTTACGACCAAACATTGACGACGTGTCTGCTGAATCCGAGGATGACGTGGCAACCGAGTTGGAGATGAGTTGCAACTTGGGGAAAACCGTGGCGTAGGCGTGTCCAGCGTGGTGATGTCCTCATCATCCTCCCTTTCTTGAATTGGAGTCGCCCCTCGACTCCATCTTGGCGATGTCCTCATCATCCCCCTCCTTCTAGAATTGGAGTCGCCCCCGACTCCATCCCATCATGAACGAACTCCTCGCAAAATGTTAGTGACAAAGCAGCAACGATAAGACATAATAGGTTGAGAGAACATAGTATAACATGGTGCATCAAGATTGTCACATAACTCAGCAGTAGTGGAAGTTGTAGCAAGAAAAGCACCCCCATTTAACTGAATCTCATTATTTGTAGCAATGTCTATTGGAGGTTTATTTTTAATCTCTTGAGCATGTTTAACAATATCCGTAGGGAGACAAAGGCAGCAATGTAATTTTCTTGTCCTTATGCATAAAAGTGTATGTATTAGTTCTACCATGGTGTGAAGCATCATTATCAAATTCCCATGGACGACCCAATAAAATGGAACAAGCTTGCATAGGTACAACATCAAAATCAGCAGTATCATGATAAGAGCCTGTGAAAAAGCTAATGCGTGCTGATTTGGTTACCTTAGTCTTTCCACTATTGTTGAACCATTGAAGTTTGTATGGATAAGAGTGTTGTCGTGTGGTCAAGCCAAGCTTGTCGACCAAATCTTCACTCACCAAGTTGTTGCAACTCCCGCTATCAATGATGGTGAGAACACGACAACCCTACACAACAAGATACATGTGGAACAAATTGTTGCGCTGGATCTTCTTGCCTTCCTCTTGTGCCACATGAGAACTCAAGACACGCTACACAAGGAGGTTAGGATAGCCCACGGTGGCAGCGACGGAGTCAATGGCGATGGCCCCGTCTTTCTCAGCATCATCCGAATCCGCATGAATGTTAGCAAAAGGGGCTAAATCATCTTCAACATCACTAGTACTTACATATCCATCCTCGGTAGCAATGAAAGCGCGTTTGCTGGGGCATTCTCGTGCAATATGTCCCATGCCATGGCAGCGGTGGCAAGTGATTTTGGAGCTAGAGGAGGACGAGCTAGTAGAAGCACCTGGAGTGACACCTTTCTTCTTGGTGGGTTCCGCAAAACAATAGATTTGTTTACCTCGAAGAAGGTGCGGTGGAGGCATCAATGTAGCAGCAGGAACTTTGGCGTCTCATGTGTGGAACGCTGCTGATGAGAATATCTCCCATCGTTGGACCGGAAAGATTGTTGTTGACGGCGGCCCCAGTACTTCACGCTCGCCTTATGAAAGAAGATGATACAATCGAGAAAATATAGTCCAATCTTTATAATCAAGAATATCTTGAATTTCACGATTTAAACCACCAAAGAATCTAGCACAAGTCTGTTGATTATTTTCTTGACACCACAATGTGCTAAACCAATAAGCAAAGTTTGATAATATTGTTCCACACTCTTATCACCTTGTTTTAAAGTTTGCGCTTTCAAAAGTAAATCACGTTGGTAATAAGGAGGAACAAAACGAGATTTCATGCGCCGCTTTAAATCATTCCAAGTTTGAGGTATAGGAGCAAATTACGAACATCAGCGGGATTACAAAGGTCATGCCACCAAAATAAAGCAAACTCTTTAAATTCGCTAGTAGCAAGCCTAACTCTATGCTCCTCAGGAACTCTATGAGATGAAAACTTTTGATCAACAGCAATTTCCCAATTTAAATACACCTCAGGATCAGCATTACCAGCAAATTCAGGCAAGGAGAATTTAACCTTACTAAAAGGATCATTATTATTATTACCTCGGTTACGATTACCTCCCATACCATGACGATTACGATGAAGACGGTCCACATCACGATCAAAAGCAGCGCCATCATCAAGATCAGCATCAGCGCCATCATCAAGATCAGCATCATCGTCGAGATCACCAAGATCATCCTCATTAGGATGTGGACGCTCAGGACCGCGGCGTTGCTCAACATGTTCAATCCGAGTCATCAGATTGGTAAAGTTGCGTTGCATCGCCTGGAATTGTTGTGTCATGTACGTGCGCTGATCAGCTAGGAGTGTGGTCAACTCGGCCTTGGACACACACTCATTGAAGTCTGTTGGAGAGGCTGCTGGTTCACCATTGTTTCCTGACATGGTTAGTAAACAGCAAGAAACAACAACAAAGTATTATCCCTAACAACTAACAGGACTGGAAGGTGGTGAAAGTGGTGGTATAAGTGGAATGCAATATCAAAACGTCTTACCACGTCTTGCAAGTATTCTTACCAAAGCCACACAGGTGGTACAATAAGTCGGTGGGCTTGTGGTGTAAAGGTTGCAGAGGAACCTGTGCTGACAGAAGAAATATGTGTAGCTATAGGAAGGCACACAATATGACAGCAAGGATTAGCAAATAACGAAATCAGATTAGCAAGTGTTCAATCTGGATCCAAAGTACAAGTCACAAATGCTGGCTAAGACGTGCCTAGTCGTAGCGCAACAAGATGAAACAAATGAACGATGGAGAACAGCAAGATAGAACAAGCGCACAAAGCAAGCACTATTTCGTCTTTTTTCGGATGTTTACGCCCCCGTGTATCACAAATTTTTTTATTTTTCTATCATTTTTTGATATTTTTCCTGGAACAAGGATCACCAAAGAAGGAAAATCACAAGAATGAACACCTAGAACAGAGGTGATATGCGGCCTATAGAAAATCAACAAGATCTCTCGAAAAGCGTGCGAACTCTTGACAATTTTTTTCTTTATTTTCCCGATTTTTTTGGCACTTTTGCCGACCCCAATAGGCCTTTTGGCGTATTGTTTTTGCCGAAATCGAATCAAGAATCCGCACAAAAAATTTCAAAATTTTTGGACAATCGAAAGCAGAAAAGTTGTGGCCGCTTTTACCAAGGTACCTCAAGATATGGTGTTCGGAAACCCAAAAAGCACGAATCGGCGGGCGGCACTTAGGGCAAAGCGCCCATAAACTCCAACACCGAACACACGATGACTCTCCCCTATCAAGAAGAGTAAGAGGTATGTGCCGATGATGTAAGGAGGGGCGCGTGCAAAGCGAAAAATTAGGGGCTACCGGCAACCTAACTAGGGTTTGCGCGGCAAATGAGAGATCACACAAGGCGGCTAGCGATGGCAAGTCGATTAATGTGGTGGAATCAACTTGTTGTATGGGAGTGGTGGATAGGAGAGCGACGGAAACACAAATCACAAATACGGGCGGTTGAACTACGATGCGAACACAATCCTAATCCAAAGAAATAGACTTCGACCACGGACACAAACTCAACAACGCAACCGAAAACGAAATTGCAAGGCACAAAGGGTGATAGGACAGCGGTGAATCAAAATATTTTTGGGCTTTTTGTGGACTCTAGGTAATGAACAAATATGTATGAATCTAAGGCAAACGAGATAATACCTCGCGGTAAACCTGGAAATTTGATACCAACTGATAGGGTCTGGCCCGATCTTCCGTGAGGTACGTGGTAAATCGATTGGTGGAGAACACGACATTGACGGTCCGGCTTCGAATCAACACAAACTCGACCCTGCAACCGCTACACCACAGCTCCAATGGTTATCAACCAAGCACGACTTGATTGACCTCGTCAAGAAGGCTTTCCCCGCAGTTTAATCGAGAACACAAGCAAGAACAGTTAAGAACGCAATCTGAATATTGCAAATATGAATGACGAACAGAATTGATGGGGTTCGAGCTCAGATCACAAAAGGACTAATCGCCACAGGTGTGAAGAACACGAACGGGGGCCTTGGATTACCGTAAGCGGAATAATCTTCACGGTTACAATGAATCAATCAAGTTTCTCGAAGGAAAACTCAAACTAAACAAAACCCCGACTCTAACCAGCGGCGCTACTGAGTTTATAACGTGGAGAAGGAAGTTAGGGTTGGGGGGCGACCAGCACGGAGGCGCCCACAACTTGGGCTTAAGGCCCGACAAGATACATGGCCAAATTGGCCCAAAACAGGTGACGCAGCACCTTGCCGTGGTCACACAGAATGATCCACGGGCCATCTGGAGCTGGGACCAGATCCAAAACGACGGCGTCGTCGTCCCTTTCCATAGAGTCCAAGATCGCCTGCTTTCGATATCGTATGAGGGAGTTACGATCAAAACATTGACGACGGTCCGTTGAATCCGAGGGTGACGTGGCAGCCGAGTTGGAGATGAGTTGCAACTTGGGGAAAACCGTGGCGAGGCATGTCCAGCGTGGTGATGTCCCATCATCGGGTGCGGGCGCACCTTGGGGTGCGCTACAAGACCTCCCCGGCTCCGGATCGGGCCGGGCTTTGGCAGGTGGGCTTGTGTGGGCCTGAAAAGTCGTGGTGGCGTGCTCGCCCAGCTTGTGTCATTTTGGTCCGTTTCTCCCTTGGGCTTATTTATCTTCAGGGGAGTGCGCTTTCGTGGAGGCGCCTTTTGGACATTTTCCACTTGTTTTTCTTATAAATCCTGCAAAACAATATTTGTGCACTACAAGTGGAATTATGTCAATAATAAATGTATATGTGTGTAGTAAGGTATAGTTTCAACCCCTTAATGGTAGAATGTTGACGCGTTAAAAATACGCCGTTAGTAACCGCAACACCCTCCACCCGCCTTGGACGTGGCTCCCTCGATTTCTCTTCAGACGCAAGCTCGCAGCCGCGTTCCTCCCCACCGATCTCCAACCCAGTGTGGCTGGCGGTGGCTCCACCTCGATGCAAGCGCGGTTTGACGACACGATGACGGCTCACTCCACCCCGTCCGAGGAGAGGAAGAAGGGTGGATTGACAAAATGACGTCAAGGGGCCCCATGTCACCGTCTCCTGATATAGATTTTGGGGGGCTTCATTTGAGTGCCGCTGAGAGTAAATAAAATTTGTTGGGCCAACAAAAATGGGGGTGGGCATCCAAATCAAAAATAGAGGCTCTAATTTGGAGGCTATTGCAAGAGTTGAATTTCTCTTCTTCTATGGTACTCCCTCCGGCCCTTGAAAGTGTTACTTTAGTTTCGTGCCATCTTGTTCGATCACTGCCTTATTCAAATTTTTGTATAAATATTATTTATTTTGTTATAAATTATTTTGTCATTCGAGATACTTTAATATTTTTATTTATTGTTTGTAGAAACTTTTTAAATAAAACGAATGGTCAAACTCGATAGCTAAAAAGTTAAAAAAAACGATACTTTTAAATGGACGGAGGGAGCAGTAATGAAATGATTACATCGTTCCACTCAGGCCGGCCACTCAAGTGTGGAGCCGACACGTGCAAACGGGCCGAGCCTGGTAGTCGCTGACAGGCGAGGGCGACGGTGCACGGCTGACACACGTATACCCTGAAAAACATGAATGAACTGGTCTCAATGCAATAGGTATCAAACATCCACAGTTCAACGTAAGACCTTGGTAGTCCTACAAACAAAATGTCCTATTTGCCATGTAACTGTCGCTAGGTAAGAAATAGTGGCGACTCGTGTTTTCAAACCTCTGATGCTACATTCTAAAACAAGAAGGTTAAGACAACCGCATTTATAAGTGAAAATGACACTGTGACCACACAACAGAAGTATATGTGGCAGAAAATTGTCCACCTCAACATGATCTTCAACTATATGAAGCGGACATATGATGACTGAGATTTCACACTGAACCTGATTTCTCATCGATCTTTAGAACAATTAACTTCTAATTTCATAACTGTACACATCTTGTTGCACCATCATGTCGTTACCAAAAATGTGATCTCCTGATCGAGAAGTTGTTCTCATTTAAGGGAAAACGAGCAATGTCCCGTCACTGTCCCCGTTGAAGCCATCGTGTGTTTCTTGGGGTTTTCTCCTTGGTCCAGATGCAATATTCCCCTGCATCTCAAAGAAAACACAGACAAGCAGCCGGAATAGAAAACGAAATTAGCTGCAGAGCTCATTGTTTACTCGACAAATGTACTAGCTGTGCCTTTCATATGAAAGAAACGACTCATGGTTATTTGATATAAAAGGCTTGTCTATGAGACCATGAGGAAAATTGGTGTCTCTGAAATCTTATCTTCTTGTTTTTTTTCAAGGAAAAAGAAGCAAAAGAAGGGAAAACCCTCTTTTTTTTAGACGAGGATGGTAATGGTGCTTTGATTAGGTGTTAGTCGTTCTAAACTAGCTTTCAAAAAGCTCTGTTCCGTGGCCCCAAGCAACCTTCTCTGACCAATGCATGATCACCTGATAGATGGTAGCCAAAAGATGATCAGCAGTCAATTTGAGATGGCTAATCCACTTTTGCGTGTAGGGACGACACTTATGGACACCCACAAGTTCTACTTCACTCGTGTGTCCCAGGAGAGTTGTGCAATGACATTAACGCGTATTCACCGGCATTCTTTTGTAGGAGCTGTTTGAGCTGAAACAGCAACAATAAGGTCGTCACTACATGTTCTACGGTTAGACAAAACGATGCATCGGCCGGGTCATCTTTGGTCGCATGCGTTCGTCTCTGCTAACGTTTTTGCTGACCTTTTTTACTTATTCCATTCTTATTTTCTAAGATAAACATAAACAGTAGGGGCTGGCCCTCCTGTGTTCCATCAAAAATCAGTTTGGCAACGTTGGCACCTTGCTATACACTTGTCTTGCGAGTTGCGAGAGCAGAGGTATTCTTGACCATTATTCTCTAAGATAAACAATAGGGGCTTGGTCCTCCTGTTCCATCAAAAAAATTGTCTGGTAACCTTGCTATACACTTGTCTTGCCAGAGCAGAGGTATTCATAAACATTGTTTTACAAGATTAACGGTAGGGGCTTGGCCCTCTTGTTCCATAAAAATATGTTTAGTAGCCTTGCGAGAGCAGAGGTATTCTTGACCATTATTTTTCTAAGATAAACAGTAGGGACTTGGCCATCTCCAAAAAAAAAAAAAAAAAAAATGTTTGGTAACTATATACTTGTCTTGTGAGAGGAGAGGCATTTTCAACCATTGTTTTCTAAGACAAAAGTAAGGGCTTGGCCTTCCTGTTGCATCAGAAACATATTTGGTAACCTTGTTATACACTTGTCTCTGCAAGAGCAGAGGTACTCTTGACCATGCGACTTCGGCTGATGGTGTGAGAATAAAACAATGTACCATGGCCGATAAGTTGGATTGATTAGTTCGCCGAACAGAAGCGCATTGTTTTCTAAGACTAGTATCGCGTCCGGTGTTACTACAGGATAACTAAAATTTATATAAAAACATAGATCACATGATAAAGATAACAATACCGCGAAATTAAACAATGATATTAAAGTGGCATTGTTGCTGCATCGCGGGCTTTCTATCCTTGAGGTGTGGAGCACATTATGGTGTTGGCATTGATGCCGCCACCGCCCTTAATTGTTAGTTGATCCCCTCGTCTCGCGGGTGCTGACCTGACCCCCCCTAGGGGGCTAGGTCGAGCCCCAGCGGCTTAGCTGATACATGGGTGGGTTTCGGGTCGTGGCGAGCCACCCATGGTGAATGGATCATATGTTCGTCCCGGCCATGTTGTATTTCGCTGTATGGTGTCTTTCCCCGAAGTCATCACCCCCCCGGTGTTGTCTTGCCCGCGAAGGGGGTGTCCAAAGCGCGCATGCCGCCTCGGGATCGGGATGGTCGTCCCTCTATCCTTTGGGACAGATGACATGTAAGCGTGCATTTTCAATGGCGCCCAAGGCCCCTATCCTTTCTCGTTGGTTTGACCGGGGAGCGAGGTCGCTCAGATCTACGAGCAGCGTGAACCGTGCTATGGACCGGGGCTAGAGTCCTCGCTTAGCATGCCGGGTCATCGCTGTGGTTTAGCAATCGATGCCTCGAGGTACCGGTATCACAACCCTAACACACGCATTATTGGTTTCGTGTGCACATGCTATAAATAAAAGAACAAGTCAACGATATGAACAGTTAAGAAAGAGGTGGAAGTTGCATGGTTCAGCAGCCTCCATCTCCGGCGACAAGTCCGTCGCCTGGGTGTGGCTCCTCACTTCGCACAATATACAACCCGAAATTACCAAGAACTGACCTAAATTTATCGAAACCGAGATATTCGGTTCTATTTTTGGGTCCGAAGTTGTTATGAACCAAAGTACCGAACCAAATTTACCAAACTTACCGAAATTACCTGAAATGTGATAAGTTTTAAGTGTTGTTAGCTATTAAAGACTATTATATTATGTAATTTTGTCACTCACACTTATAGTCAAATGGATTTTTATATGTATTTGTATTTTGCAATATTATTATCTATGAAATCATGTCAAAATTAGTTTCCTAACATGTTGTTATATCTTCTTTGTGATCAGTCTGGTACTATTTGGTAAATACCTAAACCGAACCGAATTTACCAATACCGAATTCCCTCGGTACCGAGATTTTCTAGCCGATCGGGTACTAATTTCTTAGAAACGGAATCTAGATAGGTACCGAAGAACCAAACACATCGGTTCAGCATTTATTGATGCCCAGGATGAGTGGCTCCCACCGGCTCCAGATGCAGGCACCTTTTTCTTTTGAACGCCGATCATACCTGAGCATTTTTAGCCCGGCCCGACCGGCCTGATGGCCCGTCTCCCGAACCGCCCGCCCACCTTTATTCATCGACGGGCTGGGTAGAGATCTTACAGCCCGAGAAAAAATCTTGGCCCGAGCCCAACCTAAAATGTTTATTTTAACTATTTTATATAAAACACACGGGCGGCCCGCCCAAGCCCGGCCCGCCCGAGCCCGACCTCGAAAATTGAGGCCCGGCATGTCTAGTGGGACGGGCCCCGCAGGATTTTCTCGCCTTGAAATAAACCGGCTTTTTTCCGCCCGCCCCGAAAAATGCTCGCATAACGTAGATGCGTAAAGATGAAAACAAACGGAAACGAACGAAAAATCACTCCATCGTTTTTCGCTTTTATATTCTTATTAGACGGAAAACGGTAGCAGAATAAAGGGTAATACAAAAAAATAAATACGATCGAAAAAATAGACGTAAACAAAAGGTAAGCGTAAGCTTAAGCCAAAACATTTTATCGATATTATAGCGTAGAGTAAGGTCATAATATCACAACCACGGCACAGAAAATGTGTTGACAGATCATAACAAATGAAGAGACCATACAAATATTGATGAATAGTCACCAAATATCCCTACGTTCATTGTACTTCACCCACAGCATAGTAGAAAGGACACATCATATAACACATTAGGGTTTCTATATTTTGGGCCAAATTGGGTCTATGTTGTGCTGGGCTACCTATTCCATATTTATGAAAAACGGGATGAAAACGGATAATCCCGGTCAAAAATGGAAAACCGTGAATACGAATGGAAAAACGCTCTACCGCTTTCGATCCTGTTTCCGCTTATCTAAAGTTGAAAATGGACGGAAACGAAATGGACGGAAAAAATACGGTATACGGTTGCGGACGAAACGGTTAATCCCGTCCCTTTTCAACTTAAGATGCAGGCACCCCTTTGACTCGCACGTTTTGGTCACCCCAGCCAAAACCCTCCGCGTCCAGGCAGCTGGGGACTCCAGGTACGTGGGCCGCGCGGCCGCACAGTATCTCGCTCGACAGGGCCTGCGCAGTGAGCAGTGAGCACACTAGCTTCTTGCTTCCGTCCAGTCCATTTCTCGGACTCGACGAGAAGGCCATGCCAGGCCCGGGTCGCCGTCGCAAATCGCGTTGGCCACCCTACCCCAAGCAAAAGACGATCTTCTTCCCCTTGTTCTCATCGGCGAAAGGCGCCTTACACGCGCGGCCGTACGTGCCCGTGTGCCTGCCCTCGTGACTCGCTCGTCCTCGTCCGCGCGCGCGGGTTACCTGTCGGCAACAGGCCGTCGCCGTCGTGCTTACGGACACCGGCCGGACACCCGCGGGAGCCGCTGATAGCTGCCACGCGCGGTACGTGCATCGGCATGTGTCGTCGGGGTCATGGGTTTGTCCAAGCCCCGGCGTCTGGAGATGGGCGAATAGAATTTCCATCTGCAGACGGCTGACGCGCGCGGGCGGGCGGCAAGGACACGGACGACTGTGCAGGAGCCATGAGGTACATGTGGGATGGCGAGCTGTCCTCATCCCTTGCTCTTCTTGTGAAGTGCATGCCCCCATGCGTTCTGAACTGAAATATTAGTGGTGATCTATGCAATTTAGTGGATACACATTGACATTTTGGCTACATATATATGTCGGGAATCTTTTGAACCATCGAGCCATGTTTAATGCCCTAGTTCAAGTTAAATTTTAGCTCAAATCCTGATCGAGCATCCAAATCCCCGGATTAGACAGGCTGATGTTTTCTCAATGATCTCCACAGTTCAAGTACACTTACATATGAGCAACCCCAGATGTTCCAGTTCAATTGAACGCGGTACCCACTATGGGAAAAACAATTTTTCAGTTCAGTGGGCAGTACTTTTTTTTTTTTTTCTGTGCCTCCATGTACTTTTTTGGAGCAGTTGTTCACACATGTCTAATCTAGAACACGGATCTGCAACGGTTATCCGCCAGATTCAATGGGGGTGTACTACCTGTCGACTGTCGCGTCACCACAGGCGTATGGCGACTTACCATTTCCATTTGGTCCAAGCTAGCAACTACTATGTCCAGGCATCCTCCGTGGCCCCAGACCCCAGCAGCACTGCACGTTTTCACCACACCAGCCAGCCACGCCACGCTTCGGCTCGGCGCTTCCCCGTCCGGCCATCCCCATCAGTGGACCGGCCCGGCGAACCCGCCGATCGGCGGACAAACACACGTGACAAGCAAGCCGTTGCCGTCCAACGCGACCTGTGAGGCTCTGATCGATCGAGCGGCGGCTTGCATTGCCAGTCGACGGGACGGGAAGGGACGGGATAGAGCCGCGCGCTGTGCCGTCGGGATCGGGGTTTTGTCCAAACCCTCGCGTTTGAGGTGGGCGCCGGCCGGCCGGGCCGGCGAATTCCGCGGGGGATCCTGCCTGTTCCTGTTTTCCAGGGGCCGGACTGAGATAGTACAGTACGTCAGTACCAGTGGCTGCTTGGTCGATGGCGAGAGACGAGAGCTCGTGATAAAAAAGCAGCTTAGGACTGAGAAAGCTTTTTATGTGATGTGATGATGATGATGATGCGCTTGTTTTCTTTTTCCTTGACTTGTAGTAGGACAGGGAAGTGTCATAACGAAAAGCTGATTTGGGGTACGGTGGAGTGGACCGTTGGGACCGCGAGGAAATCACTTCATCTTGTGCTAACATTGACAGCACGGCCATCCCTAATAAGGGCTAAGGCCAATAGGTATGATATAGCATAAATGAAAAAATCATATAATGAAAGTACTACTCCCTCCGTTACACATTATAAAGTCGCTTTGACTTTTCTGGTACATTCATTTTGCTATACATCTAGATATAATAACATGTCTCGATACATATTAATATAGATGAACCAAAAAAGTTATGCGACTTATAATTTTAAACGGAGGGAAAGATATAATAGAAAAAAATGAGTTTAATGGAGATAAAGCTTGTCCATAATGTTTTTATTGCACGGGAGACTTGGAAACTGGACATAAAACCGTCATTGAGATTATCCTAAAGAGTCAGAGGACCCTACACATCTTTTTAGAGTTGGGCTTTACATCATAGCTTCATTAATGAAGCAATTTTTTACACTTCAATTTCATAAAGTAACTGTACTAGTAAAGCTGAAGCTTTTTTCCACAAAAACATTTGTCAAAACAAAATTTAGAGAAGAAAGCAGAGAGCAGGTTTGGGAGAAGCCAGTATTCTCAGCTTCACCCCGTTTCTTGTGCATCTTTTTCCCCAAGGAGAAGTTGTTTTATCCACGGCAGTCCGGCTACCTACCAGGTAGCTCCTAGCATATAAAAAAAGCTAGCAAGCAAAAGTGCCATCTTCTGAAGCTAGCTATCTGCTGTACTTTCTGGATAAGCATACAACGCTGTCTCGTGGTGTGTATGAGATAGACGACGAGCAAATAGTTGGTTCAATCTTCTATGCATCTTTCCCCTCCACATAAGATACATGTTGATGTGTACAGTCAAATAACTAGCTGAGTCAACACCGCTGGGGATGCCCTAAGAGAAGCTGAAAAGCAATTTTGTAAAGTTGACAATCAGTATTTAACACATGAGACTTCTTATTATATAGTAGTTTTTGTGAGTCTTTTTTGAAGAGTTGGTACTTATATATAGGGAGAAGAAGCTCTATCTCTGCATCAACACAGCATGATCTATGTGTGTTAAACATTAAAGAATATATGTAATGGGGATTTAGATTGTGGATATGGACTTAGAGGTCAAGCCTATATAAATTCTAACAATCTCTCAATAGATCTCTAAAATCCAATTTAGTAGTACTAATTTTCTTCTCACACTTTGGTTTATGTTTCAACCACTATTCACGTAAATAATCATTTATCCTATTTAAACACCATGCAAACATAAGATGATTGTACACTATTTTTTTATTTAATTGACATCCATCTTGTTTAATTGACCATTTAGCCTATTTAACAACCATTTGAGCCCGAATAATATCCAAAAGATAGGTTACCAACTGTTATCGTTTAGTGTTTATGGATGCACTGATATCAATAGAGAATGTTAGATTGACCTTCCATCTAGAACTTTTGAGTTACACTCATTCACAACTTAAATAATTAACTTTCTTTGAATAGTAAGTTTTGTGCAAAACAGTTTTCATTCAAACTCATAACTTGTACCTAGCTGCTAGTAGCCTTCCCCCATGTGGATTACCCCCTCTCGTCCCCATTGAAAGTGTCGCTTTCGGACTCCATGCCATTATAAATATTATTTATTTTGTTATGACTTACTTAATCATTAGATTATAATTCAATAATGTTTTATTTATTTTATGATTTGTAATTTTTAATAAAACAAATGATCAAACACGGTACCCAAAAGTCAAAATCTTCATTTTTAATGGGACACTGGAGAGTATATATGTCATACTCCCTAATTTATTCAGGAGTTTACTAGCTAGAGATAACCAAAGTTTTCACGGATTGCTATGTTTAATAGTTGGGCTAACGTATTTGTGTTCTTTCAAGAATGCTTTGTAGCATATCATTTTAATTAATTAGCTAATTAAAACCAACACAAACACATTAAGGCATGTTGCCAACCTACCTTATAGCTTTGAGGGTATGCTACCTTCAGTTAGAGGGGCTATAGATTACTCTATTCCATTAACCAATAAGTCATTTCCCCTAGGTCTTGATTTATGGGATTTCTGCTAAAAAGGCTTGGTTACCAGCATGGTATAACTCATAGGGGTTTCATACCATCTCCTTAATGCATTTTCTATCACATTCCATAATAGTCCCATTGTAAATGGGTCTATTGGTTTTATTATATTTAAATATAAGTAATTTTGTAGCTGGATGTCGAGCTGCTATAGTGATCGAAAGGCACCTCTTCACTAAATGTTATAGCCTAGTATTTGGAACATTAAAATAGAGAAGTAATCTCATCCCTCAATGAGCTTGTTGTATAGAATTACACCGACTTGCCCCAAATATTTCATATTAAAGCTTTTGATAGAAAAAATAAGATTTGACACCATTTGTCACAAATAATGTTTGTGCAAAAATCATAATGTTATCTACATACAAACATGATATAACTTCCCCATGGTGATAGTGCACACCTAAGAACCACATTATGGCAAACGCCACATAAATGGGAGTTTTACCAAACATTTCATAACATTATAGGTGCTTGTTTTTAGGCTATACAAAGGTTTCAAAAAAGTTACACATCTTGATCTCTTTGACCTTCACACAACCCAAAGAGTTTGATCAATATACATTCTATATTACAACTCTCTATTTGGGTATAACCCTAGGCCAAAAGCCAAAAAAAAAAACTTAGCTCTTAATGGTACCTTTAGGTCTAAGCTTCTTTTGAAACACCATATGGTCTTTCGGTTAGTTCCCTTGTTCCTGGCTCCTTCGGAGGAACCCCTATCAAATAGTTTAGTAAGAGGAGTTGTTTGGAGCTGTTTTCAAAGAAAAAATGAGCTAGCTTAAATGACTTTGGCTCCTGCGATAAAGCCCTCTAAACATGGTCACAAGGTCTATATATCTATTCTTAAACTTGAATTCCGTACATAAGTATACAACCGAAGGAATTAGGGTGGTGGTGATGTACGATCGCGTCTATTCTAGGCAAAGGCGCAACCGCAACATCCACAGGGCTACTGAGGACACACCCAATTGCTGTCTATAGCATGGTCACCACACATGAAGGGTGCAATGGCCTTAGTGGCTAGGAGATGCACTGACCATGTGTATGGCTAGAATATGTTAGTGTAAGTCTCTAAACCTTAGCTTTAGGAGCAATTAGCTCTAGATCTGTTAGTGTGTGGCCTATATATATTTGTAATCAGCTGAACTATGAAATCAAGCAAGAAGTATTATTCCCTAACCTCCTCTCCTTGTTCTCCAAAACAATCAGGTGCTGAGGGGTAAACACGCCCCAACCACGGATCGCTGGGTTATTTAATTACGTAGCTGGGGTCCAGCTACCTTTTGCCCCTTGACGCCCTTTGACAGTGGTATTGTATGTACACCTATAATATCATTTATCACAAAAATTTGTGCAATCAATCGTCGTCTGAGCTCTGAGTGTGATGACTTGACTATTAGTAGACTCTGGCTGTGGAGACTGTAAATGAGTGTTTCTAAGGCAAGACAACATGCAAGTGCACCATTACGCCTAACACAGCACTAGACCGTTAAATTCATCCAATAGTTGATGTAAATCTAAGCTTTTACTCCATTCCAAATTATAAGTCATTCAAAAAATCCTGGCGAGTCAAAGCATTTTAAGTTTGACCAAATTTATATGTCAAGGTAATAGCATTTAGGATGCTAACTAAGTCTCAATAGATTATTCTTCATTAATTGTATTTAAATTTTCTCTATATTTTTCAGTATTGTACCTCTTTTGATGCCTCCAAATCTTTATAATTCTTTCTATAATTTTGGTCAACCTTAAGATACTTTGACTTCCAAGATTGTTGGAATTACTTACAGTTTGGAATGGGGAGTTTTTCTTAATTAGTCTGTGGCCCCTGGCTATTGGTAGGCTACACCAATAAAGTCTAAAGTTGGGGGTTCTGTTAGATTTCTTTCAAAACGCGTTGGGGTTTTTTTTTGTTAGAATGTCTTTTGTTGTTATAAAAATAGCATCATTGACTCGTGGAACTATCCAATCTGTTGGACACTCAGCAATTCTTTTATAGAAGAAGAAAATGCACATTTACTCACAAGGATCGTAGCAATATAAAGCCTTCCATCGAGAGAAAACAAACCATAATTTTGGAGTCAGGGGCAGTACGTGCACCAAAAGGTCACAGTAGTCCCTTTCTATACCTGCAGTTTTGCACAATACAAGAGTTGGAATTTTGAACGCGGTGCCGGTTTAGATGGTAACTTAATACCCTCGGTTCAACGTCAGTAAAGATCTGTTGTTTATACGACTATCTTACACATCCAACGTATGTAAAACCAAACATGGTTTTGGTGAGCAGATCGATCAACTACACCTGGTCAGAAACAAGCCTAGAGCATGCAAACCCACTGGCATCACCGTCAGCCAGCATTTGACGGTAGAAAATTAACCAGGGAACGTGTATCGTTCTCACTCATCAGTCAACACAGATTCACAGCCAGACACAGCCTCGAGCATTTCAGAAGCAACAAAAGCACGCACGTTTTTTTCTTTTTATTCGACGGCGAGCTAGGGCAGTGGAGACCCGGCCAGGTATCAGGTATGTACCGTCGCTGCGACCCTGTTTTCTTAACGACGACAGGGTTGGTGCCTGCCTGCTCAGACTAGCTAGAGGTGGCGGCCGGTCGTCGATGCGACGCTCGCTGCTGACCGCGTGCGGAGCAGAAAATTACGGCACTGAGCGACGCTGGCTGAGTGTCGCCGCCGGAGTTGGTGAAAGTGAAACACTTTGGGCGCTTTCGATCGGAACGCGATGCCTGCAATGCAACCGGTCGCAGAGGAAGATTTGGCGTGGAATCTCTTCAGCCAGCGCTGTCTGTTTCTTTTCTGTGAATGGAGCTTCAGTTCGACGCTACTGGCTGACTACGGCCACATAAACTGAATTCCAAGAATTATCACTACTGACGAGCAGTGGTGTGCACACCTTGCCTAACTTGGGAATTGATGTGAGCATGGGACCAAAAGAAAACCGAATCAAGATGCAAATATTGTACCCGATGTCCTGATGAGACATCACAGTGCGTGCCTGGTCTGAATTCCTGAGCCGATGGTGCTGGATGAGACGCAGGGAATGGACCTGGCACCTCGTGCAGCGACCATTCTGCTCACCACATGATTCGACATCAAGATCAAGATCCTTTTAGTAGGTCTTAGCATAACCAGAAGATCAACGACACTGTATCTGGTCTTTCCATAGCTCTCAACTGTTTGAAACTGAAATGGCTCAACAGCCACGACTATCGTCAGGTGTCCCTCAGGTGATGGGGAACCAACCAACAAAAAAAGAAGAACTGCAGGTATAGCTAGTTCTGTAGCACATCTGATAAGGATGAAGGAAAAAGTTTGGGCCAACAGTGTCTCAACGTCGGCCAAAATTCTGCCCCAACCTTTCAATTAAACCTGAAGAATATATAACACATTATTGGCGAGTTATTTTGGGAGAACACGTCTGATGAGTGATGCAAGGAATGTGAGTCATTTTTAATTGAAAAAAAAAGAGAATGTAGCCAAACACCCATCAGTTTTTAAAATCCAAAGTATATTTTGTAAAACAGTTGTATTTATCCAATGAGTTACTCCAAAAAAAAAAAAAAAACACTTGGAGACATGGTAACAGTGTCATCTCTGTACTATTCCGAACTGAGACAAACGAGATTGCCTCTGATCTTCTATGATTACATTGATAATAATGCCTCAAACGAAAAACTCAGATTTGATAAATAAACATGAAAAAGTCGGAGAAAAGTGATGCATCGAATTTTCACAAAGTTTTTAACATTAACAAAAATACCAGAGGTCAATCAAGGAATTAGTAAAACAAACACAAGACGCAGACAATCAATTTATACAACGATTCAGCTAAGAATTGTAACCGACCCAAAAGAAGATAAATGAGGGCTTATCAGCTATGACCTGTTGAGTCAAATTAGTATCGCTATGTAAATCCAGGAGAAAAGGTAATCCCCAAATAAAAAGAGAAGATGCAATATTCAATCTGAAGATAAATGATATAATAAATAATTCAAGGTAGAGAACAACCTCAATTTTCAGATTCATAATCTCTTCAGGAAATACTCTATATATGATCTTTTGTGATACCAGAAGCGCGATGAACATATTCCTCCCTTGGAGGATCCCCAAGGATAACATCAAACTTTGCCAAAAAAAAAAAAAAAAACTTGGGAACCACGCTTGCATATGTTCCCATTGAGACCACGCTTGTAGTATACATTGGTTCCTCACAGCGTAGGCTAATCCCCTGCACAACATAATTCCATAATGAAATTCTGAGGTCGCATGCGAGTAATCATTCTGTTCACCCCGCATGTCCACTCTTCCTCTGTGGCTTGGTCTACACTGAATGATTGGATCAAAACCTATGCTTTAGCTCCCTAGGACCAAGCCCAGGTCCAGCTACTGGACTACTAGAGCAAGCAGTAGTCACATCAACTCCCCTAATTCAGCCCAAAACAAGAGGCCCTCGAAAAGAATGGAGCATCTTCGGGCCCCGTTGGATGCATTGGATCCTGTAGCAGGCCGAGAGACCCAAATGGTGGAGCAGCAGCATCTCCTGGGCATAATGAGTGGTTCATAGTTCATAGGCCGGTGATGTCAAACTTGGCCCGTATTGGCGACGGTTACCACACTTTTAGGCCCCTTTGGAACATAGGATAGGAAAAGGATAGGAATAGGAAGAATGTAGGATTTGAGGTGACAAGTTCCTGCAATCCTATAGGAATTAAATCCATAGGAAAATTTCCAAGAGACCCTTTGGCCACACCCACACAGGTGAAACACAAAACACAGGAATGCACAGTAAAAAATTTCCTATATCTGAACTAGCATCTAAAGTCCAATAGTCATCACCAAATGTACATGTACAAGTATCTCACTTCTCATCCGCTGCAAATGTGCAGAATCTCCTGCTATCCTATCCTTGCTTTACAAACATCGAAGAATTGTAGAACAGGCAACTGTCTGAAATCAACGCCGTTGTTTCAGCCTACTACCCCTGTTCCAAAGAGAATTGCAGCAGCAGATGCGCTCTGTCGAACATCATCACGGTGTTGTTCAGTCGCCTCAAGTCAGCACCACGCAGTACTGCCACCACGGCGATGAAGGCATTAAGAAATTACTTGTTTCGGAGCAACAAAGATTAGCTAAACTAATTTAATTGCGTACCGTCAACACCGAGGCAAAATACCGGAGCCACCCCCGCGCCAGCGACGGGTTCCAGTTCCAGGCCTCGCCCCCGCCAAGGCCTCCTCGCCATCCTAGTCAAGCCCCCGGACGACCTCGGCTTGCACCTGGCTCCGCCTCGCAGTGCCGCCCGGGTCTGCAGCCTGAGCTCCCAGGAAGGTCCGCGGGAAGTGAAAGGGCGTCGAGGCCAGGGCAGGAAGGTGCGCTGGTGGAGGGGAAGGGCGCCGTTGCTACCGCCAGCTGCTAGCCTCACGTCAATGAGGCCTCTCTCCCTCCTCCGCTACTATCCCCAGGAATCCGATGCCGTCGGCCATGGGGACCCGAGCTGTCCGGTCCGTCCATGGAACCCAACGATTATGAGATGGGATCTAGAAGATTTGGATGTCTTGGAGAGAGGCACCGCGCTTTACCACCGGACAACGAAAAAGAAATTGGCGCGAGAGTGTGTCACGGCGCTACGTAAGCGCTTTGTTTTTCAAGGGAAGAAAGTTACCAAGAGGTCTGGCCTCTTGGATTCTTTCCTCCGAATCACGCTGAACACCAATCCTATGGAATTGTTCCCCGTGACTTTCCCCCCGTGATCCAAAAGGACATCCATAGGAAAATTCCATTGGAATGAAATCCTTCAAAAATCCCGTGTTTCACCTCCAATCCAAAGGGGCCTTATCTCTTCTCCTTCCACATAGCCAATTAAAAAAATATGCAGGGCGCGAGGGAGAAATTTAGGGGAACGATAGTTTTTGGAGAAACAAAGGGGAGGTGTTGGAGGCTATATTTACACCTTGGCTTCTAAAATTTCATTTTGGGGCTGTGGTTGGACATCTCTTGGAGTTGCTCTAATAATAGAACAAAGTACTTAACTATAGCCATAAGAGCTAAGGGACTAATTTTTAGTCTCATTTAAAAGATGTTTAGTTCAAAGGACTAATGAGGGACTAGAAATTTAACAACCCGACTAGGTGCATGCACAAGTGCACAAATGAGTTGACGACCGACAAGAGCACATACTAGTCCTAATTAGACTCTCAAGAGGGGCTAATGGACTAGGGACTAGTTGGGACTAAAAATTAGTCCATTAGTCTTGTTGTTGGATAAATTAGGGAATAATTAAGACTAAAAATTAGTCCCTAATCCTTGTAGGAACCAAACATGGCCTAAGTCAAACAATAATTGTCTCCTATTTAATTTTTTTTAATTACATGGCTCAATGTTTTCCTTTCTCTTACTCCTCACATACACTCTTTAAGCCCACAAATGTATATACTTCCGTGCCAAGCTTAGTGCTAAATTAAGAGCTAGCTCTCTTCTATCCTCTCCTCCCCATAAGTAAAAATGCTAACTAGCTTGGCTATAAATCCATTATTATACCTGTTGTGCCTAATCCATTCCGTGCCTTCAGTTTTTTTTCCTTGCCTGACGCAGGTTAATAAACCCGACCGGAGCAGTCCTAATCGGCCAGACTAAAGAAAATGAAAGGTATCAGTGTGAACAGAATCTTTGCCTTGCGAAACTGTTGGAAGCCAAGCAACCCACATCAATGTCACTACATCAGCGTCAGTACTAATCAAGTGGTACCCACAAAAGAAAATGCCAGCCATACAGCCATTACAGCGGTTGGCTTGAGGCTTGATAGATATATTCCAAAAATACCCTTCCGTTGCTTAAACAGGCAAGCATTCCATCCACATCCATGGAGTTCACAGCAACATCCAATGGAGAAAAGCCAAACCTTTTGTCTTTGCCTTTCCTTGAAAACCAAAGAACAGGTCAACTGCAAATCCTGACAGATCAACTGCATGTAAGAGCGACAAATTCAATCAACCAAATGAAGGAAACAACATTGGATAACATACAAGGTACACTTATTTACAAGACATCCAGAGTTTTTTTTTTTCAGTTTTTGTTGAGTTGCAATTTCTGCAATGAGCATTGTATTGATGAGCTGACTGCACTGTTTCCAACTCAAACTAAGGATCAGGATTGCCAAGTATAGCTTCATCCCCGAGTCATCTTCCTCCTCACTAAGCTCTTCGTCAGCTGGATTTGTCTTCTCCGGAGTGATGCCAGCATCCTCTGGTTTGGCATACTTTTCACAATATTCTGCAGAAACATGGGAGAGAAAGTTGGCACCTTAGTGTCAATATGGCAGACCTATTTGACCAATGATGAACAAAGTAGTGCTCGAAGATATGCAACACTAAAATGCAATAGAAAGAAATTTTGCTTTATCGCCTCATTGGTGTTGTAGAAACTGGGTGCATGGTGACATCAAACAAAAGAAACCCTGTGTTGATGGCACCAAACCACCCTATCACTAGAAGTCTCTGTCAATATTGATAAAGGTATAACACCATGAATATAATAACAATAACCCAATCGGTGCCAGAAGATATTGCAAGTTAACTATAATTCAAGCAAGTGAACAATTACAAATTCAGTACTTAGCAGGTGAAATTTTTATCAATTAAATAAATCATGTGTGGTAGCCATTTCATTAAAAAGGTGTCAAGGCACTGTCACGAAAAAGAAGGGGTAGCCTTTTCATTAGTCAGGAAGTATAACTTTGGTGTCAGTTTCGAAATGTATCTATATCTATAGCATCCAAACAAGCAAACAGAGACTTCATCAACTGGAATAGGCAGAAAATGGGAGTAAATGATACGGAACTGGCTTAGGGAGGTTATCAGAGTTTGCATCCACATATTCATCTCCCCTAGCCACTCTTTAAAAAATGAATGGAAGCTAAAACTCTACCGGGGCATATGAACCTAGATATACCAGTATCTGGGATGTCAAATAAGAAACACACGCATCCCATGTCTTGATTTCCACCCATCTTGTGGAGATCCCACCACCCCACAAATTGTTAGGTTTTTTATCTTCACAATCATTATCATGGCATGCCAGGTTAAAGCAGAACCACTCAATTCCTGCTATCGGTAAAGGTGGTGTTTTATCTTCAGAAATCTATAATGCAAGGTCAGTTCAAACCAGAGCCAGGTTAAAGCAGGTTCTCTAATTCCAGGCACATGTATTGATGTACAGGTACATCCAAGTTTTAGGAGGTTTCATCTGCAACAAAGGGCCTAGCATTTTTGCATGACTCTCACTCACTTTTGTCAACCACTTCAATGGAGAACAAAGAATTGGGAGGAAAGATGGAAATCAGACACAACAAGAGCAAAAGCAATTTGATTAGGATTTAGTAGAATGTTTGAAGTTGGAAGCACAGATTCTTCAGATAGTGCAATGCTTGCCCTCTTGTGTTTGAGTCAAGTAACTAACTGTCATTGGTTGTGCTCTTATGTTTTCTCAAACTTACTAATTTGTAGTATCTTGTTTTAGTAGTATAACTAAGCAATGTCAGATTTTGGAGACCTTGGCAGATAATTAGGTCAGGTGCAGGTGCAACTACTAGTCGTTGATTGTGTTGTAGTGTAACTTGAACATGATAGGTTGAAGAGAACTCAGCTTGCTGTTAACAAATGTAAGAAAGCTAAGTTCTAGGGGAAAAAGATCAGAACTTTTCTCATGATTTGGTGCACAAAGAGCTTGAGTACAAGAGAACATTCAAGTGTGGTTTACACTCAATAAGTAGGCAAAAGATGTGGTGGAAACCACCTACTAGGTGGAAACATGGATACACCTACTAGGAGGAAACATGGAAACCAATTCACAAAACATATTTCGTCGTTCAAGAGATTTTGAAACATGGCACATCCATAGTGCATACAAATATGTACTACATGCAATAAGTATTTCAGGGTTGCAATGCATATGACAGAAAAGAATGAATCTGCAGTAGAACATTATGGGCAGGCAGACTGGAGGTTGTTTCAACAAAACAATATCTTAGAACTATAGAACCACGATACCTTTCACTTTCTGTTCATAAGCAGGACGATCACGCATCATCAGTGCTGCAGCCTCCCCATTTAGTGGATCAGAAGGATTGGGATACAGTAAAAGCTGCGGAAGGAATACTTCAAAAACATTTACTAGATCTGCAAAAATGAGAATGTGGAAAAAGATCAAGCTCAGATTATAGATTCCATAAGTGTTGATAGCAATAATGAAAAAATGGAAAAGCCACTATCTCACCAAACATTGGGCTCCATGTCTGGTTTATGACATCCAAACAGACAGAGCCAGACCTGCATTTTGTGGCCAAACAGAGGAGGTAAAGAATCGTCAGTTCCATGAGCTTCAATTAAAATTAAAACAACAAAAGTAGTTCAATCAAGACCATAATGCTCACATCTCATCGACATTTGGGTGATAAATCTTGTTGATGAAGCCGATGGAGGGGGATTTGTAAGGATATGCATCAGGCAGTTCTACCCTAACCTTCCAGACACCGCCTTGGTAGATACCTACCAATTGAGTACGAATTCATTAGGCAAAATCCTGTGATAAACTATGACTGAAAAAAGGATGGTTCAGGTCAACTGAGCAACCAATCCAGTATGAAGCCAAACAGACAAGAATATCTGTACACGATCAACAGGGGAGATTGACAGTTTCCCTGAAGCTCAACTTCCCCACTACAACTACATCTAGATCAGAAACAACAGCGTGGATCATCAGCCCGACAGAGAGAGAGAGAGAGATTCGGCGCGAGGGTTATTACTTTCGTTCGGCCCTTTAAATTCGACGAAGAATTCCTGCATCCCGTCGTTCACCATCTCCACCTTGTAGTCGCTCATCATCCTGCGACGCAAGAAACCAAGAAAGCCGGCCAGATCAAAAAAACAAGCAGAACATGTCAGGGAAAAATCGGAAGACAGACCGAGGGGGTCGAGGATCCTCACAGCTTCATGAGGTCCATCTCGCGGCGCTTGCTCGGGGACGACATCTTGGAAAGCGGGGAAACAAGAACAGGCGAACAGCAGCAGCACAAGGGCCCCCTCCGCTCCTGGCCTTGGGGATAAGAGGGAGAAGTGAAAGGGATTGCGCAGCCTGTAGCCTTTGACGGTGCGTCCGCGTCGCCGTACGTCCTCTCCCCTGCACGAGATTTATTTTATCGCGGCCGCCGAGCCGAGCCGAGGTGAGATGAGGTTGCGGAAGGCACAGGGATGGAGGAAAGGGACAAAGCGACGGAAGCAATCAGGATTAGGGACGCAATCACAATCAATCACGCAAATCGCTGCCGGCAGACGGACGCAGAGAGGAGAGCACGGCGGCTAATCTCGGTCGCCCCTAAACACGCCTCCCTCCTCCCGGTGTTTCTTTTTATCAACAAAAATCGGGTCTTTTTTTGCTCTGGGAGGATGGGATTGTGTGGGGCGAGGGCGGTTTGTTAATGGTAATGGAGAGGCGGCGAAATGATCTGGGGCCGGTTAATTTGCGTCCGTCTTGTCCTCGTTGTTACTGTGTTGAATGGTTGGACCCGGGCCCCAAAAAAGTGCGGCTTGGCCCACAAACCCCCTACAAAACCGCCGCCTGCTTTGCGCTTTGGCGGCAGTGGCGTGGCGGTGAGCCGAGAGGCGTGTCCGCGTGTGTTGGCAGCTTTTCACGGCTGCCGACGCGGGCGCGTGGCCGCCCACCGACGGAGGACGCCTTTCACGGGGAGCTCTTGGCAGACTCTACTAGGTGTGTGTGCTCCGAGCGCGCTGCACGTGCATTCTTCTCGTGGATAATGTACCAAGTTTACTAGAGCATCTCTAAACAATTTAGCTAAATTATTTTCCAAAAATAATGTTTAGTTGTTATTAAAAAATGTCTATGATGGCTCTTCTCAAATTTAGTAGCTCTCCATTACACATCACTCACATGAACTTTTACATATCCTACTTCACCGTCATCCAACCTCTTGGTTTCATAGAGATTGTTCGAGAGTGCTTGTGAGGGGTGTCGGCCAGAGAGCCGCACACGGCGTGGTCGGTGTGGTGGTGGCAGGGCGGCTACGGGTAATGGGCACAGCGGCAAAGGCGCCGCGTTTGGTGTGGTCTGCAAAGAACGCCGTGCTCCCTTCTCGTGGGCCCTCCGCTAGCCCATTATCTCCATCCGGGGATACGGTGCGTATTGGACGCATGACAATACCCCTTCTCGATCAGCATCCTCGTGTTGAAACATACTCTAAGTGCCCGATGTTATATGCGGTTGTCGGGTACCCCATGGAATCTCCATGAGCTAGATGATGACGCGGGCCGAGGACACCATAGTCACGCATGTTGTCGCTCATCGGTTGCAAAGATGGTGTGTAGTGGAAGGAGCCAAAGTAGCTAGAGTTGATGTAATGCACGCCACTCCTTCCCGTCGTGGTCCAAAGGCTTGCGCAGCCTCCGCTAGGGCGCAATGTGGTATGATGATCAAGGAGTGTAATGTTCTCATGGACGGCGAGGGGTCTTTTTTTAAGATAAAGGATATTAAATCCGCTTCATCTATCCGAGGATTGAATCGCACCAATTATTTAAAAACTCCAATACATAAATAAGTTTTGGGTGTAAACAAAGTACAACCTCACACATGGAAACAAAAGGAAAAAAGTTTTGACTAAACATAGCCAATGCGTCTCTGCAGGAAAGCCAACCATTTGAACCAAAAAGAAATCAAGGGCCGACATCTCCAGGTGTGATGCCACAAATGTCATGTCATTCCTGAAGGTCCTCATGCCATTGTAGACTTGCCCATTGGCACAGCCAGGTGTTCCTCGAATAGTACCCGAAAAAGAGATTTTGGTCTACATTGTCAAAGACTCAAAACCACCTCATTCCTAGTTAACCATATTGCCCAAAGAAGAGTCAAAACTGCGCTAATAACAATATATTATACTTTTTGGTTCCCACTTTGGACCAAACGTGAAACAAATCACCTATACTCGGTGGGGTAATTCTAAGAAGTATAAGTATAGAGCGTCATAGGAATTTAGCATGAAAACAATCAAAAAAAGGGATGCTGAATCGATTCTAAGGAGGAGCAAAAAGAACAACTAAGATCCCCTTGCCAAATTATCTTTGGTGAGGATTACACCTCTTTTAAATACCACATAAAAAAATCTTAAATTTCATTGGTAACTTTGTTTGCCAAATATTCCGTGACACTCTCACCCCATTGTTGATTAAAGCAAATAAGACATAGACTTGACCGTAAAGCTCCCCGAGGATTTTAAACCCTAGACAAACACATCCCTTTCCTCAAGTAAGTTAACATGTTGTAAAGAGAGTACAATACGGTTCCAACTAGTTAAGTTTTCTCCCACCAAATTTCTTCCGAAAGAAATATTTAGTGTTGGAGCACTCATTACTTTGGCTATTGAATCTTGTTTTCTTCTTACAATGTTAAACAATGAAGGGAATTTGTCTTTGAGTGGTTTGTTTTCTAGCCAAGTATCTAACCAAAATCTAGTTTGTGTCCCATTCTTTACCCTAAAATGTCCTAATTCCATGAAATTCTCTTTAACATTCATAAGACTTTCTCAAAAGTGTGAATCTTGGTCTTTTTTACAGCTCCCTAGAGTTTTATCCTTAATATACTTATTTCTTAAAAGATCTTGCCACATCACTTCCTCATTTAATAATTTGAAAAGCCATTTACTAAGGAGACATTTATTTTGTATCTCTAAATTAAGGATCCCAAGACCCCCTTGGTCTTTAGATTGGCACAAAACCTCCCACGTGGCAAGTCTATATTTTTTCTCTTATGTTGATCATTTTGCCAAAAAATGTGATAAAAACAATCAATTTTTTTTCTAACACCTTTTTCGTAATTCAAAGAAGGACATCATAAACATTGGTAAGCTAGATAGCACCGAAGTTTATAAGAACTAGCCAACCTCCAAATGTAAAGGAGTTTACCTTTCCAACCACTCGCCTTTACTCTTTTCTCAATACGCTCATCAATATCTTTCCAATCTTTGTTGTTTAATTTTCTAAAATGCATAGGCAGCCCCAAGTAAACTAAACGGGAACCTACCATTGGCACAACCAAACATCCGCGAATAAAACTCTTCATGTTCTTTAGCTTGGCCAAAACAAAAGACCTCACTTTAAAAAATGACATGTTTTGCATTGATGCTACCTTTTGAAGCGCAAAATGTTGTTGGTGTCGGCGAAGTTGGCATGATGTTGAGGCGTGCATGGCCCCAAAGAGGACGCCACATGTGTTGTATACAATTGGTGGTAGCACTAGATTTCTTTCCTCGGGTATATGGCAATGGGATGTCATCGATAGGGAGGAGATGTTGGTCATTGTCGCCAAAGACAAATAAGCTGGGCGATGGTAGGGGTTGTCGGGGGCCACCGGGTCCTAAGAGAGAGAATGTTGAACGGAATGCCTACAAGTGTGAGGCCCCCGCTTTAATGGGTCCTTAATCACGTGTATTTGTATCGATCACACACAAATATGCCTAACCATTCACGTAGAAAATTGGTACACATGTTTCAAGAAATACCAAGATTTATTAATATGGAATGAAAGGTCTTACATCATGACCAAAATGATCACAGTGTCCGGGTTACAACTATCAAAGTTAGCCAACCAGAAGAGGCGGGTTAACTATGAGATGGTCTACGAAAGCAATAGACCGTGATGGAACTACTTTCTACCCAAGGTATACTTGAGCATGGACGAAACCCTAGCTTCAATGTCTTAGGTTCTTGGTCGTGAACAATTGCGGCAACAAGAATCACGTAAAATGGACCACAAACTACGAATCGAGCACTAGAAAGGGGGAAGAAAAAGGCTACTAAAAATAGAACACAAAAACTCGTGAGCAAAATCACAAAGACATCACGTGAATCAATCCGACCCCAAAATCCCGTGAGAGCATACACACACCGAGGGGTGTGCTTCCTACCAACGTATTCACAAAATAGTTGTGCGACCTCTCCCACTTTCCGTAACCACTACAGACGGGAAACCCTAATGGAAATCGGAAATTGGAGAGGCAACCTAAGATGGAGGGCTGCCCCTCTCTATTTATAGTCTTGGTCACAATGACCATCCTACCCCCCTACCGATACGCATTATTCAAACCACTTAGCCGGGGGCATAATGGTCGGACTTGGATATCTTCTTATATGACGCCACCGCTTCCTCATCTCAGAGCTTTGCTCCACGCACTTCCCGGCCGCCACGCCATTCTTTCCTCCACCGAACATCCGGCCCGGTTTTGAGGCCCAAACCCGCTGAACTCCGCCAATCGATGGTTTTGAGGCCCAAACCACCAAACCCTTGCCCGTGGTTTTGAGGCCCAAACCACAAAGCCGCCACTAGTGGATTTGAGGTCCAAACCACCAAACCTCCGGACGATGCCACCGCCTTGACCGCCGAAGTTATCAAGTCATCCAAGCCGCCCGCCTCGCTTGCACGCCCCCCGTCTTGACCCGATCGACATGGTCCCACCACGCCTTTTGCATTCATCGATGTCCTAGATGTCACCACCATGGCTAGCCACCTAGTGATCCAAATTCCCCCTCGGCCCAAGCCTCCACGTCCCGCCTTTCACTCCGTCCATTTCCGGCCGGCCCTAAGACGCCCCTCCTGGCCCCTTTAGCTCGGGCCGTCACCTACCATCTCCGAGCCCACACTTGTACAACACAAACCAAGAGATACTCTTCGACACACCCACTTGTGCCGTGAACATAGCCAAGCATAAAGAATAAAGAAAAATAGAAGTAAAATGTTGACCGCTGACAATCACTCAATCACACAACTAAACACATTTGATCTAACTCAAACCGTGTGTTCGCAAAGACAACATCGATTAGGTGAAAAGTTGCATACCAAAACCCGATCATCCGGGTGGGTGTTCAAGAGCCGTAAAGAGGATTTGCATCCTTGAGATCCATGGTAGTGGATCCGTGAGATCCATCGAATGTCGGAGTCATGAATTGGGCGCACAACCGCTGATTAGCATGGCAGCGGGTTGCGCGCCGCCCGCGCTGGTGAATCTAAGGGCTGGCGGGGTGAGTAATGGGGTGCCAACGACTGCTTTTCATAGTAGCTGAGTCTAGGACGCCGTTTCCACCTATTAGTGGGCCGGTTATGCCTCTTGCCTGATATCCACCGGCCGGAAACAAGGTATTGTTGACCTCGCTCACAATCTATGGAGCGTTGGAGGAGTTCCCGCAACGATCATGACGGTCTTTGTCACAGTCTCTAGTTCTTCGACCGCCGCAGCTTTGGTGCTCGATCATGGCCTCGATGTCTGTGGCCATATCATTGTGTTGCTTTTTGTTCTCGACGTTGGGGCCGGCGATGATGGGGCGAGGGCATCGACCTTGGGTTCATCTCATCCACCTTCTCATGGATGGTGGAGGCAAATTTCTAGAAGTGTTGTTGCATGACTCCGGGCAAGTGGGCTCTATTGATTCCCAAAAGGATCGTGGTTGCCGAGCACGGGGTGTGAGGGGGTGTCGCCATAGGGCGGCGGGCGGGAAAGCGAGAGTGAGAGGGGCTTTGAGTTTTTTTTTTTTTTTTTTTTGAAAGCGAGAGTGAGAGGAGGTTTGTTGACCAAAAGTCAAGGGATAACATTGATTTACTTTTACTTGCTATGCACGATACATGGTGTCTAGTTTTATAGTCTCAACGTGACTTGATTCCTAAGCAAACTAGGGATAAATGGGCCAAAGAAGGGCCCAAGAAGGTTCCCTAGGGAAGCCGCGCCCTTGGCCGCCATCACCACCCCCACCCTACTGGTCATCTTGTTATTTAGTTGCCATATTGAGTCCATGTTAGTTTAGGAAAGCATCTCGCTAAGACGGGGAAAGAAGAATGCAATCCTATAAGGATCTCCCCAGAGTTTGCTTAAGGTTCAAGTCACTTGGCATAAATTAAAAATTAAATAACAAGGGCCATGTAATGGGGCTTGCAATTCAAGTAAGAAATAGAAGTCAAAAGGCTCAAATTCCTCAAGCTCTCGCTCTCCTTTCCCCAAACCCTAGCCGCCATCT